>JAOWBR010172005.1:0-11322 GCA_028571145.1 Dionaea muscipula
CCCCCCCCCCCCCCCCCCGGCACTCTCTCCTCCTCTCCCTCTTTTCTCATTTTTCAGGTTACAGATTAATGAGCAGGAAGATAAGGGAACTCACTTGCCATCTGGCTTAACAGGCTCAATGCCTCGTGCGCGAAGATCAGCATCTTTATTATCAAAGAAACCTTCAGGTAAAGCTCCCTGATTCTTAGCAGGCTCCAAGTCAGTTTTTAGTGTTACAGAAGCAGTAGAGTATAGCACTTCCTCGGTTCCTTTTCCTGTATCAACTCGCTCCGGAGTAGGAGTTGGAGCTGACAATACCGGCTTCACAGAGGAACCAGAATCCACTGCCTTGGCAGCACCAGTTCCTGCATATACAGTCCAAGTACAAGTCGATCATCTACTAAAACACATTCATGATGCATATCTATTAACAAGGAGCATTATCCCCTACGTGAAAACTCGCATATGTGAATAGAGAAAAGGCTGGAAAATACTACCAACATTAATTGCATCTTGGCTTACTTTGTCGCAGCCAGCGTCATTCACCAGCCAAGGAGCATAAGGTGGTACAGAGACAAAAACAGAAGCATGAAGCAATGAAGCTCATACCCGCTTTTAGCATACTGAAGTAAACTCCTTCAGGACAAAATCTATGAGGCTACTGATACAGAGATTACAGTGTCAAAGAAAAAGCTCAGGAGAGGTTCTTACCGGTTTTTTGCTTCTTAGGCTCATGATCGAAGAAACCTTCAGGAAGCATAGATGATGGCTGAGATTCTTGCAACATTGTAGATTGTTGCATCTTAGCACCATGAACGTCTGATGAATAATCAGGTTTACTTTTAGGAAACTCTCTGGCAGGCTCAGCATTTGCATTCTTTACCAGCCTAGCCTTGAGATTATTAATTGCCTGTGACAGAAGCCTCAAGCCAATAAGCCACGCAATAAGAAGAAAATACAAACCAAATTTTATATTTGATGTACTAAATGATGTAGGATGAGTCCAATAAAAAAACAGTATATAAAGCAGTGTAAGAGGGAAAAGAACCAAGAACAATACAAAAGTTCCATCAAGATACTCGGCAGAGTGCAGTAGAAAAATATGAAGAACGCCAATCCATTGATACTGGATAAGAGATCAAATGCAGCTCTTCCAACTGTGTACTGAAATTGTCATTCGACATTGAGTATTATATTCTCTATTACCTCATGATGTTTCCTAGAAACTTGGTGCGCTTTCCACAAATCGGGTTTTACAGCATCATTGCAGACTTTACAAACAGGAACACCATTTCTATACCTGCAAGCATGCAAGCAAGAAGAGAGATCAAAATTCCCCATTACCAGCAAAACTTAAATCGGTATAATACTGCGAAAAGCATTGGGGGAAAAAAGAGCCAACAAGCTAAGGCATCCAAATGCTATTCGGAACAACGGGCAATGAAATGTACATCGAACTAATTAACCGAAAGAGCGACAGCCACAAAGACAATTTCAGTCCATTTATGAACAAGGAAAAGAAATGAAAAGAGAGTCTGTGCCAACTAGTTAGAGCAACATTACAATCCCTACAGAGACCAAGTCAAATAACGATTTAAAGCAACAAAATTGTTCGCCCATGAGCCCAACCTTTCAGGGTGGAGCTCAGCCATACAAGCACTCCATTCTTCATATAACCAGATCCCTCATTAGCAATGAAGAACCATCTACTTCAGTTTATATTACACTACTCAATCAATGCATCCCCACGAATGAAAAAGAAAAGGGAGAAGATGAGTTACTCCACAAGAGGATCAACAATGGTCTTATTCTGCTCTATTTCTTTCCTCTTTGCTCGCCCTACCGCATTGCTCTTCAATCGAGCAGCCATTGCTTCTGAATTTCAGAGTTCTAGCTTGACAAAGATCTGGAAACAAAAGCAAAAACCCATGGAAAGCGTCATCAACAATATACAATCGTCATAATGTCGCCTCCGCCATGAATCCAGCAAAAGGCGAAACCAAAGTGCAATAGGTACCAGATGAGATTGCTCTCATCTATGCAGAAAGCGATTTCGCGGTGAGTTCCTTTTTGGATGATAAAACAGGTGGAGAAGGTGAAGAATTAGGTTAGAAGAGGAAGAGACCTACAGCGTAGAATGGAGGCAGAGCGTCGCCGCCGCCGTGGCAAATGAAGATAGGAGATAGCCGGAGATCGATGGAGGAGCTTGCGGCGGCGAGTAATTGATTGTGGCGAGAGGCAATCGATCGGGAAAAATTCCAGTCGCCAGATGACTTGTGTGGGCAAAACCTTTTTATCCTTCCCTATGCCCTATTTGGATTTGGGGAGGGGATGGGAGAAAGAAAGTGACGCGAATAGATATGATATTTATATAATAAAGTAGTACATAATTTGAAATTTATCTATTTTTAGACTCTTTTATGTAGGTAATTGGAAAATTCTCATCAGCAAACATTAATCATTAGACTGTTGTGCATCTTTTTTGAAAAAATTTAAAAAATTTAACGTGTATCAAATCTTATCTCTTTCAATTTATCTTCTCACGAATCTCAGCCATTTATTTTTCTTTTATAAATTTTAATCATTCTTTTTTTTTAATTCTTTTTTCTTTTATATATAAACACATTATATAACGTAATAATACACAATCTATAATTTATATTTCTTTTATATCACATTACATAATTTACCAAATATAAAAATACTAAAGATTACCCGTGTCTTCGCTTCTGCGTTCGAAGAGAACTGAAAAATGCAGGAAAAAGAGAGAGAACAACTAGGCTATTGGGTAAAGAGAATCGGGATGGATAAGCGGGCGAGTATCACCAAACGGGTTTTCGACCGAGGTTGAGTCAAGAAATAGTCGTGCAGGACATATGGAGGCCGAGCAGGTCGGGCCGGACAGGGTCGAACAAATAAGACCGGATAGGTTTGTTCAGCTAAGTGAGGAGAAGTGACCGTATATAAATGAAGAGGTGAGAAGGTATTTATAGACAAGAGTAACCAGACAAGCAGGTGGTCGGGCAGGCTAGACGGGCAGGAAGGTCGGGTAGGTTGGACGTTTTGTCTTGGGATTTTCTGGAAGCCCGTTTGAGCAATTTGGGGCTCCTATTGACGAACGGTCTACGCCCAGGCACTCCTGGCAAAGAGGGGAATCTTCTGGGAAAGGTTCAGTTGTGTTTGATCGGAGTTGATCAGGTATGACCTTAGGTTCAGATCTAGTCCGGTCAGGTTGGACGGTTCAAACTCTGACCCTTTGTCCACGTGTCCCCAGAGGATATCCTCACGTATCAATCATTATTAAGGCCCAACATATATCATTAAGCTCCAAGATGTCCAATAGGTCTAGAGGTGCATTACACATAACAATATCTATTATTCAAAAGGAAAAAAGTCAGACAACTCGCATTGCCTACAAGAGTACCAAGTCATCAACTTAGCAAAACTGCTTCAAGTAAGAGAATGTATGACATTTGTCATTCGTCATTCAAGCGGGGGAAATCAATTGCCAATAAATATCCTCATAATAAAATTATCTCTTAATTCTCAACTTTATTTTTTTAATCTTTTATATCAATTTGCTGATTTAAGCATAAAAAACGATATATCATCATAACTTTTTTAACAATTTAATATTTGTATAATTATTATAATAATATGGCATGATCAATTCACATAAAAAAAGAAAAAATTACGAGATTTTCAATCACCAATCAAAACATAAAAAAAATTACCGTGATTTTATTTTTTTTTCAGTAAAAGAAAGTTTATTTGAATCATAATAGTATAAGGATTATCTTATTATTTGTAATAATTCACTCTTAGTCTTTATTGCCCATGACCGGTGCTCTTCGATGTTTCTGTGTTAGACTTTTTAATGTATTAGAAAATTTATACAAACTTTATCATGAATTTTTTCTTTTAGCATTTTTATATTTTTTCACCCATTTCTTCCATCTCTCTTCATCGTAATATATAGGTCTCGTAAAGTAAAAATTGTGCTAAAAATTGTGGAATTTTTTCGTTCCCCTCTGCATCACTAGTTTCTAGTCAACGGCTGAAAACCATAGATCGGGAAATGAGAGCTTCCGCCATCGCTCTTTGTCGGAGATCTTTTCCTCTTACTCGAGGGGGAAGAGAAAGTAGAAGCTTTTCCTCCACGGACAGCGGCGATGGTTTTTCCAGTCCAAAGGCCAAAATCTTCGACCGTGACCTCAAGCGGAGACAGGTTATCCTCTCTCTTGTACTTCCGTCTTTTTGTTTTCAGTGTTTAGTGTTAATTTGAATGCGGAAATTACGGGGAGCAATGATGTAATTGATTGTAGAAATCTATCAACTGATGAAGAGAATTGATGATTCTGTCACGTGTATGATCTCTCAATGAGCAGACATGTGAATTAGGAATGGATAAACTGCATTCTGTATTTTCCAGTGATTTGCACAGTTGACTTACTTGTGGCCTTTGTGTTCATAGCGTGATCGAGCAGCGTGGTTGATTCGCCATGGTGATTCCTTTGTCGAGTCTGTCGCCGAGAATCTACTGGATCGCTTGCAGGTATATAGATGCTGTCTAATTTAGTATAAAAATCACATAATGTAGCTTCTGAGTTATAGTTCGATCTAAGAAAATGATGTACAATTATTTTCCCATCTTTGCTGCGTTACTATAAATTTCCGTAATTTATGTCGGAAATAATTTGGCTGCAATTTTTTGTTTTTTGTTTTTTGACAGTGTCATCAATTTATATTATAAATTGTTTTCCACCATAGGATTGCAGAAGAACATTTCCTACGGCATTATGTTTGGGAGGTTCTCTGAAGACTCTGCGGCATTTGATACGAGGGCGTGGTGAGAGTTCAAAGAGATTTGCGGAGACACTTTTTTATTTTCACTTGTATTTGTCAGTATGACTTCTGAAGAGTTCAAAGATAGTGGATGCTTTGCATCGGACGGAATGGTAGAGACAGATATGTGTGGCTGATCCCATTTAGTGGGACGTGGTAAAATGGATGATGTAGATGGTGATGATGTTGTGTTGTGTGTCGTGCCTATATAGATGACCTTACTGTGTTTTTTTTTTTTTAACATTACTAGGCATTGTTACCCATTATCATGTGTTCCTCTACAATCTCGATTTGCATTATTATTATTATTATTATTATTATTAGTTTATTTTGCTCAAACCTAATCTTTTGATTAGGTTAGGAGTTAGGACAGTACATGTTAGGTAGCCGACAGTTAGAACACTATATTTATCGGATCTTTTGTGCATGTATCTTTTATGAATACGCGTGGCCGACCCCAGTTAATAGGAAGTGGTCGTGGAGATGATGATTTGTCAGTATGATTATGAGTAAACCTGAGGCTTGGACGAAAGAGCATGCAGTGTAGGTGGGAGCATGGGTTTCCATTTACTAGTCAGATGAGCAAGTATAACCTTCATGTATTGCTCTTTTATAAACAATAACTGAATGTGCATCTTGGAATACTTGCTAGAGCCAAACTTTGGTTCAAACTTCAAACCGTGAGTTTATTTGATAGGGATTTGGTTGTAGGAAAACCCATTGCAGTCTCTTTTCTAGGTTACCAAGATGATGAACCGTCTCCTACTGGATTTTAGTACTTGTGTTACATGGTCCATTATCATTTCATGCCATAGTGACCTATTATTCAAATTTGTTTCTAGGATGTTACTACCTGTTCTATTAGTTTGCTTTCATGACTAACTTAGAGTTTTGGAGTTTTATTTTTTGGTTCACTCTCTCTTTTTGGTATTAGGCGGAATAGAAAAGCTTATTATGATGGACACATCTCACGACATGGTGAAGTTGTGCAAAGACGCTGAGAGAGATTTGTCCAGTGAAAACATTGACACATCTTTTGTGGTTGGTGATGAGGAGTTTCTCCCTATGAAAGAAAGGTATTTAGCTTTGTCCTTATGAGTATTTCGTCAGTTGACTTGGTAGTAGAAGGGTTCGTTTGTGATTCATCTCTTCACAATCCCAAAAGACATCTTTAGCCTACAGAATCATGTTAGCTACTGACAAGTCTGAGTACATTGAAATTCTATGACCCTAGTCTCGATACCCTGTTTGGCTTAAGTTTAGTAATGCAAAAAATGTAACGGAGAACCTTTTCTTAACTTGCAATTGCTTACATGCTTTGAGTGGCAAGTTCTCTAGATTTGGTGATCAGCTGCTTAGGCCTACATTGGACGAATGATCTCCCTGGAGCTATGATACAGGTATTTTTGCTGTTGGATTGCAAAAAACCCTGTAGTTTCTGCTCCACCAGGTTTTCATTTGGGAAAGTGATGGCTACACAGATATTATCATTGTGGCACTTACCATTCACTTGTTCCACCGCAGTGCAGACTAGCCTTGAAGCCTGATGGCCTATTTTTGGCAGCTATTCTTGGTGGAGAAACTTTAAAGTTGTTCATCTCTTCTTGTTGGTATTAACTAAAATCAATTTCACTTTTATTGGTGATCCTGATATCTTCTCGGTTATCTTGTATTAGGGAGCTAAGAATAGCATGCACGGTGGCACAAATGGAAAGGGAGGGCGGCATTAGTCCACGCCTGTCTCCATTGGCACAGGTAATCTTTTTGACTGCTTATATTTTTATTTGTAGTGGCAACTATACCCTTTCTGGTGCCCAATGCTGTTTTAGATACTTTCTTTTATTTCAGAAAGAAGCTGTATTAGATACTTAATCATCATAGACCATTTCCCTTGGTACAAAGCTGTATTAGATACCTTCTTTTTTGTTTTTGTTTTTCGTTTTTTTGGGGGAAGAAACAATATTAGATACTTAATAGTCACTTCTGATAACATGTGAAGTGAAAAAGTGAAAATTTGATATCCAAGTTTTGACTTTTTAGAACGTCGGATTTTATTTACGGATTTTGGCTTTAGGTAGGTTCTTTGGTTTGTTTTATCCTCATGTACAATGCTTCTGGTTTAGTTTTAACCTCCATACAAGTGCAATGGGCATTTTATTAAATAAGGGATACTAGCACTCCATTTTGTGTATTTATATGCAACATTACTGATTTTTTTGCTAAAGATATATCTATCAATGTGCCAAGTCTTTCCAAGTTATTTAAGTGTTTTCTTGGTTTTATTATGTGTTTTCCTTTTGGTTCATTCAGGTGCGAGATGCTGGGAACCTTCTGACCCGGGCAGGTTTTACTCTTCCGGGTGTAGATGTAGATGAATATACCGTAAAGTACGAAAATGGTGAGTCCCTGTGAAAATGGCGAATACTTTAATCCACTTTTGTTTTCCTGGGATGTCAAGGAAAATAAAGAATTGAGTTTGGCTATGTGAAATTGGTAAATTTCTCCAGATCAGTGCATAATTTATTTGGTAAAGAGAGGGAGAAGAGTAAGTAGAATATAGAGAAGTTTAAATAGTTTCCGAAGGAAGAGTAGTATAAAGAAAAATTATCTACATCATGTACATTGGGTGACAAGTATATGATTTGGGCTAGAGAGTAGGCATTTGTGTTGTGCTGCCATGGTACTTGTTGAGGAACCAACTTTACTAAAAGGTCAACCTTGTGATAGAAGACTATGAATTATATTTATCGTCTGCTCTGATACCATGGAGAGGAACTAATTCTACCAAAAAGTCAATCTTGTGATAGAAAATCATAAATTATATTTATTTTAACAGTACTTACATAAACCATATGAATGGTACCAGAGACGGATCTACTCATGGGATTGGGGGGCAGTTGCCCCCCATTCAAAATAAAAAAAGAGTTGTTATTAATAATAATAATAATAAAAAATTGTTCACATACTTCCTCCATTGCTGCACACACGTATTGTTGCTCACTTGCCTCCCCATTTTCCATCTTTATTTTTCTTTTACCCCTTTCTTTTTTCTTTTTCTCTCACAAGTCACGGCTGAAGCCACCTTAGTTAATTTAATTTAATAATTTGATTTTGATTTTACTTTGGTTTCTGGCTTTCTGCCCTAAGTTGATTTTGTCATTTTGGTTTTGCTTTAATAATTCGTTGCTTAATTGCTTTGATTATAAATATGATCAATGATGTTATACCTCTCTGACAGGGGTGTGCCCCAATTTTATCTTTTTATTATTTTTTATTTTTTAATAAAATAGTAGTATACTACCATTTTATCAAAATAAAAACGGTATTATACTAACGTGTCATCCAAAAAAATAAAAAACTGTAGTGTATTACTGTTTCTAACAATGATAAACGGTAGTATACTACCGATTCACCAAAAAAAAAAAAAAAAAATATCGTGCGCACATTCCAAAGGGGTGTGCAAGTAATCAACTTTTTTTTTTTTTTTTTGAAAAAACTGTAATTGTTTTAAGTCGTTCTCCCATACATCAAATCCTGGATCCGTCCCTGAATGGTACTCAGTTTTAAAGCTCGGGAGGAGGAGGTGAGGGTGGGTTTGGTGTAATGGAGGTTCAATTTTGTGTTCGTGAGAAAAGCAGAGACAAGCCCTTGTGTATCTGTTGCAACGGGTTCAGCAGCTAAGGGTTATGGTGTTAAAGCAGACAGAGCCTTCGTCATTCAACCCAAGATTTTCCTTTTCCATTCCTGCAGTCTCAACTGTTCTTTTTTTTTTTCTTTTTTTCTTTTTTTTGCGAACTTTAGTGGAATATGCAAATTAAGTGCAACCAAAGTGAGTTGGTAGATCTTTCACTTGTTTTCTGTTTTGTGTGTCTAGCTTTGCAGTTGATAGAACATATTCGTGCAATGGGCGAAACAAATGCTCTTCTGCAAAGGAACAATGTAAGGTGTTGCACAACAAAATAATATTGTCTCAGTTTCTGCTTTGGTTCTATATGGTATAATTGATAGCAAAGTTCACATTTTTTTTTTTGTCGTAGATACTAAAGAGGGAGACAGCTCTGGCAACTGCTGCCGTTTACCAGTCAATGTTCGGGGCCGAAGATGGAACCATCCCCGCAACTTTTCAGGTGAATTTTTTCTTGCAAGAAGGGGGGATCTTTATGAATTTTGTTGTCACAATATTCCGTATGTCTCCTTTTGTTTTCTTTGTTAATGTTGCAACCCGTTTATGTTATTCTTGTTTTTTCTTTTTTTTAAATTTCTCCCTTCCTTCTCTGTAGGTGATCTACATGACTGGGTGGAGAGAACATCCTTCTCAACAGAAGGCGAAACGAAGGGGATCAGCGACCATTTCTTTCGAGGACATCCAGAAGCAGTTCAGCCCTGAAAGCTGATCTTGCTCCCCCGTAACTCTGTCTCAGGGTGCTGTGCTGCTACTCAGCTAGGTGGGGGAGCGAACCGCAGCAGGAGGGGGGGCACAGTTAGCTTATCACGTGAGGAATGTGTGGGAGGAGGGGGTGAGAGAGGGAAGTGGGACCTGTGGGCCCACTGTTGTTCCGCCTCCAATTCTAAGAGCAACTCCAATGGGCTTATTTTTTAGCTGCTATTGTTAAAATTTAGCATCTCAGTCAAATTAATTCACTCCAATGATCTCATTTTCATCCTCTTAAATTTTAGCAATGCTAAAAGTTCTGTCATATTTGGCATGAAGAATAAAAACAATGCTAAAATTTAGCATCCCTGTCAAATTAAATATAGTGTCTGTAATTAAGAAAAAGGTGAAAAAATATGCAAATGCTAAAATATAGCCTGATACCACTGGAACAATATTGTCAAATTATAACAAAATTGTCATTTTATAACTTTAGCATTGCTATTTTATGACTTTAGCAATGCTATTTTGACATGTACAATTGGTCAAAAACTATATTGGATTGAAAGCTGTCAATTTAATTTCGTCTAGGTTCATCACCTTCTAATTAATTCGGATTTAAAAAAATTTAACACACATGGAGAAAATAAAAGAAAAAGAGTTTCAGCATCACGTGATGGAAATAATAAATAGTTGTTGTGAGGACGACTGATGGAAATTTACATGTATTTGTATATATAATTTTTTTTACATCGCCAATATTATCTAATTACCAAATTCCATATTTATCTATTAAATTGAAAAATATTTAATTTTGCATGTTAGCATAAGCTGCATAACAAAAATTAACCTGATAAAGTCTAACAGCCACAAAAACAAGATTTCATTAGTGAAGATTGGTTCCTATCACTGGAGATTGCAGAACTTCTATTTTCTTTATTTTCTTTATTTTCTCATTTTATTGATATAATTTATCGATTTTATAAATATATCTTTCTTTGCTGATAAAATTAAAAAATAAAAAAAATTAATGGAAAAAATGTGAAAACAATTTATAACTTATTTAAAACTAACAAAAAATTATGTTTACACACACAAAAAAAAAAAATCCAGAAAGGGCGAAAATCAAAAGTAATAAAAAAAAATCAAAAAAAAAAAAGAAGAAAACAAAGTAAAAAATAATAAAAAAAAAACCATAAAAAAGTGCAAAGACAAAGAAAAATAAAAAAACTGAGAAAAGGAAAATGACTAAATTAGTGTTAAATAGGTTGGGATAGAATCATAGAAAGATGAAACCACCATGGGTGTAAATCGAGTGCAGCAAATTCGAGTATCTTTATATTCGACTCTAATTTTATTAACGTTTTCATATGTTTGAACACCATTGAAATTCGATAAAAATTTTAACTAGTATATTGGAACTTGAATCGAATTGGATTTAAATTATTCATTAAATAAATGAATCAAGTTCGAGTATAAACTCAAGTTCAGCTTGAGTTGAATATCTTACGAGTAACTCGAACAATTACCGACTATTCATGAGTTTAAGGAGCCGAATATGTTAGAATATAAGCTTGACTCATTAGTCTGTTGTGACTTGCTAGTTAGCAAATGAGACAGTTACAGATTGTAGGGCTGTGATTCATTGTTCAGTTGAAGATCGTGTGGTCCTAAATGAGTCTATTGAGTAATAAAATCTTGTATAAATAGGCTACTAATAGACTTGTAATAAAGAGCTGAGATATACAAATATAATAGAAAGAAAAACCTTTATACAGTACACGAGTGGACATTTTGTTGTTCTACTGTTCCTCACTCTAATTCCAGAGACTGAACCACGCGTTCAGAATAAATTATTGTTCAAATTATACTCACTAATAAAGTAAACGAGTTAAAAATAAACTCAAACTCAACTCATTATACAATCGGATCGAATTCGAGCGAGTTTTAATTGAACGAATTCAAGTTGAATTTCGAATTATTCTACTCAATTTACGATCCTACATGAAAAGGGAAAATATCTGGGTTTGAATTTATACATAGTCCATCCATTTGCTGAAACCCATGTTTTGGTAGTGTTGGCCGAGAGCTACTATTTGAACGTAAAACCAGCGGGAAACGCAGCA
>JAOWBR010172016.1:0-11321 GCA_028571145.1 Dionaea muscipula
TTGACCACGGCCTTGCGGTTTAAAAGCACCGCCAGACACAACGTCCTTGGGGATTCTGTCGACGGGCGGATGACTCGGACGGTTGCCTTCGTGGGACGTATTCTCGGAGCCATACCGGCTTACGGATCACGGAGGGCGGGGGACCCCTTGTATGTGGATTGGTATGACATGTGAGTATGTGAGTGGGTTACATCTTGAGAGTACCGTGACCATTACCCTTGGAGGTTAGGGAACTATGGTATTGTCTAGAGATTAGAGACCTTCTTGGCCTTCTGATTGTATGATTTATTTCATGATTGATTCTCTAGTCTCGTGAGATATTCTTGATATCATATGCTGTTAATATATCATGCTTGTGCTGTGACGGTTATGTTTTATTTCGTATGACTCATTTGATATTGTTGCACTGTCATCTTTTCTTCTTTTCTTATTCCACGAGTAGTACCTTGTAGCCGTGGTGGGGTGGTCCCCTCCTGTTTTATCTCGATCACCTCCGGGCTCCGGATTAAGGTGGTCGAGTTTATACTTACGTTTAATTTGGACCATCCCCCACACCTCGTGGAATATCCTGAGCATATTTTATGTTTCTCCAGCATGATCTTGATTTCAATTCTAACCCTGTGTATACCCCCGGTAAATGCTGTTTCAGGTAGTTGATCTGCTAGGAGGATGCGGCGGGGAGATAGCGCACCTCTTAGGGTTTCATTATCGTTGTAGTAGTGGTTGTAGTACTTTTGTTACTGCACTTCGAGATTCTAGCATGGCTTATGTTTTGAGATTTAGCCACATGTCTTGAGTTGATTTTGTTTCCACACTCTGATGATTTAGTATTCGTGGTTCATGTTGAGATTTCACCCTTGTGCATGTGGTTAGACCTTTGGTCCATTTGGAGATCCAGTTTTAGATTTCATGTCATGTCTGATGTTGTTTGGACCGATGGTTGGGATTGTTGGGTTTAGGCTTGTGCGGTCCGTGGTTGGATCCACAGGGCGTACGCCGATCCACCCGGGGTGGGGTGTGACAAAGGTGTTAGAGGATGATATTCTACGTTTGATTTGGACTACTCCCACACCCTCATGGAACTCTGTGTCGATTATTTCATAGCATGTATCTTGATCATCTATTAACCCCGTGTACACCCTCAAATGAATGGTTCTACAGGTTAGTTGACTTTGGCTAGAAGGATGCAGCTGGGAGACGGACTCGTGGCCTCTCTGGGTTGATTTGATTCTAGTTTTGTCAATTTAGTTTCTGTAGATTCTGTTGAGATGATTATGATTTTATTCACACTTTTGATGTTTTTGAGATTCAGTTTGTCATTTTGTTTTGGATGGTCAGTTGGACCTTTGGATTATGATTTGGGATTTGCTCTGATGATTGGTTAGACTGTTTCTCTTGCCATTTGGTTCAGTTTTGAGATCCCTGAGTTGCATGCTTGATTGTTAGGATTGATCAGACCATTTGGTTTGTTGGGTTCTTAGGCATGTGCGGGTCATGGTAGGAGTCCACGGGTCGTACGCCGCTCCACCCGGGGTGGGGTGTGACATAACCCGTCGTTAAAAGTAAGGCACCAGATCAAAGATAAAGAATGTATCCCAGACTTAAACTACAGCTAAGTAGCAAATGGCAAGTAAGGGTGTCGAACCACAAAGACTCGTAAGATGTGAAAATCTAGCTAACTCAACTTGAAACGAAGTAAAGTAAAGAAAAGGTTAGGGGGTGTTTGTGAGGTGTCGGTAAACAAATAATAAAGAGTCGGTAAAGTGGAAATAGAGTGGAAAGATAGATATAGCTATCGCGGGATTCTACTGAAATTGACCGAAGTCGATAATGCCGACATCAGTAAAACTGAGGTCGGAGAGGTTATGGGTGATCTCTCAATTTCGGACTCAACAAAGAAAAGTCAAAGTCCAGACAAGCTTAACTTGGGTCCTAGGAGGTCACGGCTTGGTCCACTAGTAACACTCCATTGTCTCAAAAGTTCACCCGAGGAATCGGTCACCACAGGTAAATTAACTTGGTAAGGAAATTCACATGCTTGTCAGGTTCAAGCAAAACCAAACACTTAAAGCGAAAGACAAACCCACCTTGCTGAATTCAACCACAAAAATAAGATCAAAACTAGTTATCCTTCATATGTCTAGATGAACTTAATCATCAGTTCTCAACTCAAATATACCGAACCTCAAGAACCTTGAGTTAAAGGCGCACAAGTGAGATTTCCAGATCTGGGCTCAGTCAAGCTCTCAAATAAGGAATTAAAGCTCAAATGCAGAAGTAATTAAACTAGTAAGATTCGAAACAACTTACAGTGAAGCAACAAGTCAATAATAATTAGGAATCAATAGAGACGAGAGAGAAGCCTCGAGCATATATCTTCGATCGTTGGAATCATTCACCATCCAATCTCAATATGACTGAGAAATCTCTGAGAGGAGATCAGCTTGATCCATATGAACTCCATTCTCAGATCTATTTTCTCCCTTCACAATTGCATAATTCAAGATCTAGATTTTTGGATCTATGATAGCGTGGTGGGAATCAATTTAGGTGAAATGGTAGTGATGAATGTAAAATGCTCTATGAAAGTTGTGAATGGAATTACGAACTGGAATTTGAAGGTGAACAGAGATACAGAGAACTAAATCAGAGATTCAAATTCACTCAATCCAATTCTCATTATTTGAAGAACAGTTTACAGCTCAATTTGGGAAGATGAGGTACTCGCTCTAGTTATAGGTCTGCCAGGAATGTAAAGATCCTTTTACAATTCAGTTCAATTCCTATTTATAGGCAGTGATACAATCCACGTGTCCACGAGAGCTGGTGAGAGTTTATTGAGCATTCCTCTAATCAGAAGCCTTCGTGAGATTAGCGGTCCAGATTTTCTTGGATGCAACTGCCAAATATTCATTTTGCTAGATCAGATTTGCATCACTTGTTGCCTAAGCTATTTTGGATCCTTCGTTTGAGAATTGTCAACTCACTGAGTTAAAAGCCCGAAGTGATCAAGTGATATGTGGGATTTTGAATTCCCGAGCTCCTTTGAACTTGGCATTCCGTGGTCTTGGGTCTACAATGGCATGGCAGAATGGAGTCAGCATACCGAATCCCTTGTCTGGTCTTGATATCCATATTGCTCATGGTCCGTGGTGTCGTACCATAAGCATGGTATTTGAAGAGCAGAAAGGTCCCTCCTAGTCCGTGGTATCGTACCTGGAGGTTTTTCATGGAAATAGGGATGTTAGCAATGCCGACCTCGGCCAATTCTCTGCCGACATCGCTTAAAACCTGAAATCACCACTTTTCCTACCGAGTGCTCATAAGGACAGTTTAAATCGAATAGGAATTGAAAATGCTCTTACTAGCATGAGAGTAAGGTTAGATAGAGATAATTAAAGCACAGATTTAGCACATATAAATGCGTTAATCAAATCTCCACACATTAAAGTCTTGCTTGTCCTCAAGCAAGATGCATTAAAACAATGGTAATGAGAATCAGAAGTTATTACTGAGATAACCAAATCTAAATCATCAAGGCATGAGAGACGGGAAATACGACAGGCTAGGAATTTAAGTTAGAAATACCAACTCAAATCAATTAAATTAACTCCCCTCAATAGTCCAGAGATGTCGGTTTTTTCAAAACCATGTTCTCCTAACCTTCGAAGTTCAAATTGATTCATTCTCCCGAATTAGGTAATTCGACATCCTAAGACTTTAATGTTATTGTCTTCTTTTGATTTTCTTCAATGTCTTCAAATGATTTGAAATAAATTCAAATCATTTAAATTTATTATCGAGAAATTCACGTGTAGTGCATGGTTGATTCTGACACATTCGGACATGGCATCTCACTTGGCTTGTCCGTCTTAGCTACTTAACCTCGACTAGTATGTCTAAGCTACATTGCCTCGACTAATTTTGTCTGAGTTGCTACAGTGTCAACTGGTCTATCCCGACTACTCCATCACAAAGATTCTCCAGTGTAAACTGATTCAGACAAAACTCTTTTAGTCACGACTACCTCTATCTCAATTATTCAAGTGTAGACTACTTCTACTTCGACTACTTTGGTGTAGACTATTTTTACCTCGACTGTTTCGGTGTAGACTACTTCTACCTCGACTGCTCAAGTATAGACTGCTTCTACCTCGACTGCTTCGGTGTAGACTGCTTCTACCTCAACTGCTTCGGTGTAAACTACTTCTACCTCGACTGCTTAAGTGTAGACTACTTCTACCTCAACACCAGATTCAGTCGACACCCGATTCAGTCGACACCATGATTAAGTTGAGTTGCTCATTCAATTATTGGCATGGATTTAAAGGTCAACAAGGAAGGAATTTTTAATGTGGCATTTCTTCATTATTAATATCCAGCTAAGGATATTAAGGCAACACATGAGGGAGAAATTCAAATTTAATCTATTTTTGGGCCAGATAATCATCATGTGATCTCTCATAATGCGTCGTATCTGACACATTTTGGAAAATTCTCAGACATTCGAAAGGACTCTCAGTTGTCACATTCTTTGAGATTATTTCACCTTAAAAGTTTTTCCCAAACACTCACTCTTTTCCTCCACTTTCTGAACCTCGAAACCTCAAGAGCTCTCCAGCCAAAAACCCTAGCTTTCTCGAAGCTTTCTCACAGAATCACTACAATGGCACCCAAGGTTATCACTAAGGATTATGTCGAGGAGATCATCACTGGCCTCATCTTCAGTATTGAAGGATATCTTTAAAGCTCAGAATGCAGTGAAGCTGGGAAGCAGGTAATCGATGATCTAGAGCAGAGTGGACTATCCCAATTTATCTCAATCAACATTCCAACCTTCTCCCCCATCGACGTGATTGATTTCTACAAACATGCTGCAATCAAAGGTAATACCTTGATTTATAGGGTTAATGGAACCGAGATAGTTCTGAAACCCGAGACCCTCAGTCAGCATCTACGGTTACCACAATCTGGGGAAGTGGACCCCAGCAAGGTGAAGTTCGAGGAAGAGGAGTTCTGGAAAGTAATTACCAAGGATGAGGAGAGTCCCTGCAATCTCTCATGCAAGGTTGTGAAGTTGAAAGAGGAGTTCCATATGCTTTGTTCCAATTTGAGCAAAATCATGGAAGGCATAACAAGGTCCCACGACCAGATGACACGAAGTCGAGCACAGCTGATGGCAGCCATTTGGACCCATTAACAAATCAACTGGGCATCGTTTATCTTCCAAATGATCAAGGAGCAGGTGATGAAGGAAAAATTATCCTACTTAGGAGCACTAGATAAAGGTATATTCCAAACCAAGAAATCCTGTAGAATTGTTATCAATCATTTGTTTGTTGTGTTAGGAGTAGATTTGAGGGAGAATGTAGTTGTTCACATCACAAAAAGATTGTTTGGGAAATTTGAGATAAATCCTAAGAAAAGAAAAGCAAGCCCTTCACCCAAGAAAGAGATGAAGATGAAGAAAGTGAGGAAACTTCTGTTGGATTCAAAAACTGTTGCATCAAGCCCTTCCCCAACCCATGCAGAATCTTAGGGGGAAAGTGAAGCAAATCTAACAATCAGTGCACAGGGAGCAGGCTCATGAACCCGAGCAGGCTAACATAGCTCAGGACTAGGTTCATGATGCTCAGGACCCCACTTCTGTAAGACTAGTTGAAGCTGATATTAAGATTGTTGCTGCACCAGAGGCCACACCAATCATTATTGATGATGATGTCAATATAGATGAAGAATTGGTTAGATTTAATTCTTGGTTATCTTGGAAACTAAGCAGGTCAAGGACTCAGGCAGAAACAATTCATCAGATGCATGAAGAGGAAGATTGGGTAATGGAGATGATTGACACAAATGAGATTTTTGAGATTATGGAGGTTGGAAAGATAACTGAGTTTTTGAAAATTGGAGTTGATGCCTACAAGAGGCATGCTGCCAAGGGTAATGGAGTTGTTTAAGAGGAACCTCAACCTAATGGTGATGATTCTAATGATAATGATGATCACCATGTTGGTGGAGATGATTTATCAGGCCATGGATCTGTCCATGAGACTTCTCCACAACCTGCAGAGCAAGTCAGAGAAGAGGATGCAAGAGAGAAAGAGAGAGAAGAAGAAAAAGAGGAAGAAAAAGGACAGCAAGAAGTAGGTTATGAGAAGGTTGATGAGATTGAGAAAGATGCTAATGATGAAGATATGAATGAAAACCCTAAGGATGATTGATGCACATGAGGCATCTAGGGGAGAGGATCTGAATGACAATGAGGATGAGATTGCTGATGATGAGGATAAGGAGGACAACCATGATGAGGATGAGGTTGCTGATGGTGCTGATGATGCAGAGGTGGAAAAGGATGATCCCCAGGATGATGTCTCCATAGTAGAACCTAGGGATGAAGATGTGAATCAGGAAGTTGCCAACCCCAAAAGTAATTTTGTTAAAGAAGTTCTCGAGGAGGTCATGGTAAGCATTGGAAAAGATAATGATCCCAAAGAATATAAAGGACTGGAAAGGGTTATATACCAAGAACCTATTGCTGCTGAAGGTTCTCAGTCCACACCTCATATTCATGACCACTTTGAACAAGCAATCAAGAGTATCTTGGATGGCATGGAGGAGCAGAATAGAGGTATTTTCAGTCTCTATGAGCTTTTGGACTCTAAGATTTTCACCGACAATCAGAAAGAAAAGCTGAGTTGGGGAAAGCTGAAAGAGATTAAGCTATATCTTGAGAGCATCTCTAAAGAACTCAGAGGCCTGTCCATCACTCTCAAGACAACAATGCTGGATGTTGTCAACTTAATTTCTGAGAAAATCATATATCAATCTTCACTATTCAAGGACCATCTTGCTCTCATGGAACTCAGGGCTAAAAAAGGTAGCACGAACCTACAACATCTGATGAAGCAACAATTTCTAGAGCAAGATACCAGACTGAAAGGCATTAAAGCTATTATTAAAGAGGTATCCAGCTCCCAATCCCTTCTAACTGAAACCCTTTTGAAACTTATTGAAGATGTCAAAAAGGGGGAATGTTTTGGAAGCTCTGGGAGAGGACTAGGAGTCGATGAGAAAAGAGGTCCAGGAGTGAGGGTTGATGCTGGTGGAAGTTCACATGCTGGTGGAAGTTCACAAGTAAAAAATGAGCCAAGGATCAAGAATGCTAAAATGCTATCAGCACAAGAGATGGACGAATTTAGAAGACTGTGTGATAAAGGACATTGGAAGAAGCATGTAACCAGAGCTGATGCATTCTTTTATTTCTACCAAGACAAGAAGAAAGGAGTGAAGGTCATGAATGCTGTGAAAAGAAAGAAGAAAACAGGAATAATTCTTACCTTGACTGAGAGTACAGAAGAATTCGAGAAACTTTGGAGAAATGAAGGTTTTGAAGGGATGACTTATGATGATGCATGGGAGTGGTGAAAGCAGATCAACATTGATATATTTCCTGATGCAAGAAGACGTTGATGTAAACTGTTTATGATTTGTAATTATCTTAACTTGTTTGATATCTTTGTTCCTTCATTCAATTATTAGTTTTGGCATCATCAAAAAGGGGGAATTTGTTAGGATTTAATTGTATAAGTTTTGATGATGTTATGAGTTGCTAGATTAGATAATTAAATGATAGTTTGAAAGGTTGCACATAGCAACTTAAATAGGTTAGGTTTGATGGAGCAGCTGACACTAGAACAACTTAGACTGGAGAAGCTGAGGCAGAAACAGTTGAGGTAGAAGTACTCTACACCGAAGCAATCGAGGTAGAAGCAGTCTACACTTAAGCAGTCGATGTAAAAGCAATCTACACCAAAGCAATCAAGGCAGAAACAGTCTACACCGAAGCAGTCGAGGTAGAAGCAGTGTACACTTGAGCAGTCGAGGTAGAAGCAGTCTACACCGAAACAGTCAAGGTAGAAACAGCCTACACTTGAACAGTTGAGATAGAGGCAGTCGAAACTGAAACAGTCGAGACTTAAGCAGCCAAGGTAGAATCAGCTTTGTCAGAAAATAGTCTTGTCAGAATCAGTCTATACTGGAGAATCTTTGTGAAGGAGCAGTCGGGATAGACCTGCTGACACTGTACCAACTCAGACAAAAACAGTCGAGGTAATGCGGCTTAGATAGACCAGTCAAGGTTAAGCAACTGAGACAGGCAAGCCAAGTGAGATGCCGAATCAGCATGTGTCAGAATCAACCATGCACTGCACGTAAATTTCTTGATAATAAATTCAAATGATTTAAAATTTCAAATCATTTGAAGACGTTGAAGACAATCAAAAGAAGATAAATATCACGAGATATTGTAAATACAAAAAGGCAAGTCAGCTTTTTGAAAAAGGAATGTCAAAAATATGGAAACCTTACTTCAATAAGGAAGCTTTTGGATAGCATACACAAACAAGAAAAGTTTGCCAGACTAGATCCACTTTCCACAGGATTTCCAGACAATTCGAAGGAAAGAGGAATATCATTTTCAACGGCTCTTCAACGGGACTATTTTCAAAGGAGAAAATAAATACTCAGTGATGGACATGAGAAAAATAATTTTTGCTACGTGCATCTGCCGAACGAAAGCAATATTCCTCTGACAGCAAATGCATAAATAATCCTTCTGCATTAACAGGGCCACTTATTCAGCCAAAGATACTTGGATGCTCCTCACTTGATTCATGGAGCGCGATACTTTTGGACACCTTAGAAGCCGAAGCTTGGCTTTTGGGATGTTGAACATCCTCATCATCATCCAATACAAGACCGATCACTACCATGTTAACACTGACGGCTTTTGGGAAGGGATCTTCATCGACTTTCATCTTTCCAGTGTCGAACGTAAGTCGTCCGACTTCAATTATATACAACAAGACATGTCGAAAAAATAAAACAATTATTAGCAGAGTGAGTCTAGGCATCATGCTATTTACAATGCATCTTCCCTACTAGTTGTTCTGGTGAAGGTATGTTATGCTTCTTGCCCAGCTTAATCTGCTTATCCGCATACAGTTGGTCGAATATTTCGTCCAGTTTAGCTATATCAAAGGAAAACGCCCTTGCGTTTTGCTCCTTTTGGGTGTTTCGTTCTGGAGGTCGTGGCTTGGTCAAAGCCTTACATGCACAAGGTCGTCCGGGTTTTAATTTAGCTAAACAAATCTCAGTCTGTTAATCGGCCTCAATCTCATGTAACTTGTAATTAGGGTCACAATAATACGTGCCCTTACTTGAGTTTCTTATCTCATTTTCATCCTTCAAGAGATGCTCATACCTGATAACGTTGGCCGTTAATTAAAAAAGGTAAGAAAACTCTCTATCTTGAAACTTCTTTTTTAAATCAAAGTTAAGACATCCTTGTGCAAGAAGCATAACTTCTTTTTAAATCGTTGAAGGAATGACTCTGCCCACTCCCCAGGTAACTGCCTTAGATTGGCAAAATTGGCCAATGTCACCTCTGATTCATCCCTATAAAATTGAGCGTGAAAAAGTTACTCCATTTAGAGCCAGGTCTATAATGAATTGGTTGGTAGGTATATAAACCATGAGAAGTCCACTGCAGAGAGTGAACTCCCAAATAATCGTAACTTATGAAAGTCATGCACCTCTCCTATTTGGATCGTAAAACATCCCACGTGCTCTATAGTGGATAAGTCCTCGGTGCCCGCGAACAATGTGAATTCGAGTATTTTAAACCCTCTAGGGAATGGGAAGGCTTGGTCTACACAATCTGGGTATGGCTTACGGTAAATTGACCTTACTATAGGTCGTACCCCCTATCCTAATTGGTCTTGAACGATCTCCAAGATCTGATCCCGTAGATCGTGTTGTTGAGGACCCAATGGTTGAGGTTGGACTGTTGGTCATTGATCATTCTGGCATACCAGATTGTATCCCCCAGGCCGTTGATCATTTAGGCTTGGCTGATGCATGATGCCCCCTAGGCTACTGATCATGTTGATCATTCTGGCTTAAAGAATGGTCAATATATGGTTTCACATTGGTTTTTAAATTATTGTTATCAACCTGAGATAGGTCAAAAGTACTTGACTCAAACTCACGGGCACTAAGCCCTGTACTAGGTGGGGTTACTGTTTGGTTGGCCGGATTACTGGATTGACCTATTTCAATCCCTGACCGATGTGTAAACGAAGGGTAAGCCATAGATGGAGCGGTGCTCTTGGGTGGAGGGACGAATTGATCAACCCCTCGAACCAGTGATGGAGCGGTGTTCCTGGGTGGTGGGGTGAGTTGGTCAACCCCTCCTGCTATTGATATGTTCCATAGAGGATCGAGATTTAGTTGCTACTTCAAAGATCAATTATAGGTGGTGGGGCACTTTGAACGCTAAGTTTATAGATTGTCACTAACCTAATTAGATTCTCATTTTGGGCAGTAAGTTGCCTAGATAAGGCATTAAAATGTGTCGAATTCATGGTAGTCACATTCTGAATGGTTTAAGCACATACCTGTTCTGTCATGTAACTCATAGTATCAGCAAGTAAGACCCGTATGGCATCAAAAGTAACTGCAGCAAGAGCTGTAACCTGTGGTTGATTCAATCCTTCTACATATCCGTGTATATCGCCGCCACTGTCGTTTCCGCAACCACTATCGTTGCCGTAACAACTGTCGTTGGCGCAACAACTGTCGTTGTCGTCATCGGCAACATTCTCAATGTTTCTGGTGTCATTGACGTCGTCTGCATTCATGATATTTCTTCGAGTATCCACCATGGCTGATGGAGTCCCACTAGGCATGCCAATTTATTGTTACCAAAGATTCATAGCTAGTAGTACCCCTGCGATTGTCGGAATCAAGTTCCGGGGGAGTGTTCCACTCTTGGCCTGGTAACCAAATTGGATTCAATTGAAGTTAAATCTACTGCCTAAACGCTATAACTATGGCTAAACTAGGATAAAGAAAGATAGTGTTTCATTGATTGTTGATTAATTCTCCCATTACAATGCTTCATAATACTTAAAGCTCAAAAGATCCGTTTACAATAGGAAAACGTGTGTTCAGCCCACGTAGAGTAACCAACCATGTTCTCTACTCATATCCGAGATCGTGTCCCAACTGTCACGCATAGATCATGGCCCAACTGACCACGTTATCTGTTATATCCCGTACTTTTATATCCATTTTAATGATGATTTATGCTTATTTATGTTATTTATATCACTTTAGAGATTTTCAGTTTTTCGGTGAATAGTGTTTTCGTGAATAGTGTTCTCGGGTTTTACGTAGCCTTTTTGCATCGCATTTCGTAGACCATTTTGAACATACCGGCATGACCGGGATGATGAGACGAGACCAACGAGTACCATATT
>JAOWBR010172027.1:0-11321 GCA_028571145.1 Dionaea muscipula
CTTCCACACTTGCTGACTTAAGCATCGGAGCGGTTTCTCCGAGCTAACACCTCGGGGTACCCTCTGACGAGTTTGTTCGTCTGTTTCAGGCTATCCAAGTCAACAAGAATACTTCTCCCCCGAGCCGACCGGATCCACTTCCAACCGGACCTTCCTGACCCGGTTCTGTTCGGGATTTTGGTAATCACTATTGGGAGATTTTCCCTGGAGTATCATCCATGTTGCTCAAAACGCTGTAAGAAGGAAAGGAGCAAAACGCAACACTTCATCCCCTGAGTGCCCAAAACAATATGTTTTGCAGTAAGATAAAACAAGAAACCAAAACACTGTGTTTTTGTTTAACTTAGCCAAAGCACTACTTTTTGGCATCACATATCCTCGCATGGTTTAACCCCACGGTAGGTGCTAAATTATTCGCGTCAAATCTTGCAGGGATGACGATCGTTGGAAAGGTTCTAACCACCACACCAGGGTATAAGACAAGAAACCAAGAATGAGATCGAGGGTTTCTTGGACACTAGAGCAGTGTCGACCCGAAGCACTTCGATGCCTAGGCGTGTAATAGAAGAAGGTTTCAAAAAGTGTGAGGAAATAAGAGGGCAGAGGTATCACCTTTAGAGACCAAGGTCGAATGAGAGTGTAGTCTAGTAGAATGAACTAATAGTTGAGGGATGTAATGAGCAAGCTACGAGCATAAAGATAATGAGAGAGTTCGACCATGTAGGACGACCATGAAGGACGGTCATGTAGGAGGATCATGTAAAACGATCCTGTAGGACGATCATGAAGGATGGTCATATAGAACCCAGAGCTTAGAGGGAATGATCGAGGTAGGTCAATGGTGTAGACCCAACGGTGTATGTCGTACTATAAAGCATATCGTACGGAATATGTCGTACTACAAAGCATATCTTACGGAATATGTCGTACAACGGAGCATATCGTACGGTATAGATCCAACGGTTGGTGAGGATGATAGTGGTCAACTATGTTGTACCTACGGTTGGAAGGAATAAAAGAAGATCAACCGTGTCGTATCCACGGTTGGATAGAATAAAGGAGAATCAACCGTGTCGTACCTACGGTTGGATAGAATAAAGGAGGATCAACCGTGTCGTACCCACGGTTGGATAGAATAAAGGAGGACCAACCGTATCGTACCTACGGTTGGAATGGGGGAGGTCGACCATGAAGGTCGACCGTTAAACCAAAGATGTAGGTCTACCGTAGAACCAACGATAGAATGAAATAATGGAAACCAACCGTGTCGAACCAACGGTGGTCACACAGTGTTGAGGAGAAGGCGTAGAACGGGAGCTTTTGGATCAAAGATTTAGAATCTTGGAGCAAAGTTGCTCAATAAAGATGAAAGTAGTTGGCTCTGTCTTTTCCTTGAGAATGAGGGGAGCCTATTTATAAGGCTCTAGTGTTGGTGAATTTGGATGCGTCGAGCCAAGATTTAGGTCTGTTTGAGGCAGTTTGACTTAGTCAACTGCTTGACTTGGTCAATTGTATGACTTAGTCAACAGTTTGACTTGGTGAACTGTTTGTCCTGGTCAAACTGGGCTTTGGGCCCGTTAATTTGGTAAATTAGGGCCTGTTTTGAGCCTTAGTAGATCCTTAGGCATAAACTGGGGGCCCCTTATGTCTGGTAGGACCGTTTTTGGCCATTACAGTTAGTCCCCCACGCTCTAAGTCAGAAAATTTTCTGAGTTAGAGAGTAGTCGAAGTCTGGTCGTTCGCTTTTTGTCGAACGAAATCTTTTGAGCCCTTTCGTCAAGGCGTAAAGAGTTTCGAACGAGTTATAGTTCATGTTGTTTTTGTGAATTTATTTGTCGAACGAAACGAATCGAGTGAAAATATGAGGTAGGCCTCGACTTTTGACTCTATGAAGTAGGCCCTCGTAGTTTGATTGATAATGCGAGGTAGGCCCTCGGACTCTACGAGATAGGCCCTCGTAGCTTGATTGATAATGCGGGGTAGGCCCTCGGTTTTATATCTGGTAGGGTGAGCTCCCTATGAACCAATGTCATAGTCGACGGAATGGGATGCCCTTAAACCAGTATAACTTAGCCAACGGGGTAGGTCCTGTCACACCCCACCCCGGGTGGACCGGCGTACAACCCGTGGACCCAAACTACGGACCGCATAAGCCTAAATCCCAACAAACTAACCAACGGTCCAACATCAAACATCAACATGAACATGAAATTCCAATGAAAGGGAGGACCAATGGTCTAAACAGAGTGCATGGGTGGATCAATCATCAAAAGCGGAAATCTAAATCCTAAACTAGAAATAATCATGCGGAAACCATAGATCTACCATAAAAAAATGCGACAACATCCAAAAGCATAAAATCATGCTAAGAATCTCTAATGCAACATCAACAGTACTAAACTACGGAAATGATAAACATAATCCTAAGAGGCGTGCCGTCTTCTCCCCGCATCCTCCTAGCCGATCAACTACTTGAAATCATAAATTACCGGGGGTGTACACGGGGTTAGAATAGAAATCAAACTCATGCTGGAAAAATAAGATAAGCTCGAAAATTCCACGAGGTGTGGGGGATGGTCCAAATCAAACGTAAGTAAACAATCGACCACCTTAGTCCGGAGCTTGAAGGTGATCGAGATAAAACAGGAGGGGACCACCCACCACGGTTACGAGAAACTACTCGTGGAACTAGAGAACGAGAGAGTGTGACAGTGGGAGCACAATCAACATGAATCACATGATTAAAAGTAATAACCGTCACATCACAAGCATGAGATATCAACTGAGTAGAACAACAGATTCAACCACCACGAGACTAGAGAAGAACGATAAATCAATGAGCAATACAACTAAATAGTCCAAGGAGGTCTCTAGTCTCTAATCAATACCATAGTTCCCTACTCCAAGGGTAATGGTCACGAGACACCCAAGATGTAACCACATACAATCTCACATGCCATACCAATACACATACAAGGGGTCCTCGCCCTCCGTGGAACGTAAGCCGGTATGGCTCCGAGAATACGCACCACGAAGGCAACCGTCCAAGTCGAGCTCATGACCTAAGGACGTTGTATATGACGGTGTTTTTCAACCGCAAGGCCGAGGTCAATTTAATGTAATCCTCGGACTTCCAATCAACCCTCAACGGAAGTGCAAATCTCACTTCCCTCTCAAGAAAACAAACCTCTACCTCCACTTCCTCTATTCTCAAGTCCTCACTAGGTCCACACTCAGGCACATACAAAAGGTCACAAAGGATTCATGCAAAACCAATAATAATCAAAACATAACTCAGCATGAATCAAATAATCAGAAGTGTGGACAACTAATAACAACAGAGAGCATGACTGTGTACAAGGCAAGTGAGGAAAATGAGAAAGAAAAACGGATCAAGAAAAGGAGAAAGAGAACGTGTACACCCTTCACCTCAAATGTAAGCAAATCCAATCAACGCTAAACACCAAAGTCCCCAAGTTTACGGCACACCGTAAATGATCACGTCGTCTCCTAAAACAAATCACATGGAACAAATCACTAACATGCTAAAACTAAGTTAAACATGCTAACAAGTCAGTGAAACCCCCAATGAGCTACTTAGAATGCCTAGGATGTGACCCGGAATGAAAAAAAACAAAGACAGAATGAAATGGAGCAAAACAGACCCCAATAGGCTGAACCGGTCGACCGAAAGTCTCAGGACCGGTCGACCGTTTCCCCCGCTCCTGCAGACGAGGGGAAAAACAGAGAGCCTGTCCGGAAGTCGTTTGACCGAAAGTCTCAGGACCCGGTCGACCGTTTTCCCCTGTTCCTGCAGACGTGAGGACAGACCGAGAGCCCATCAAATGGTCGGTCGACCGAAATCCTCACAATCGGTCGACCGGTCGTCCTACGTCTGTAAATTCTACAGAACCCAAAAACGCGAGCAACCACAATGTAAATCATAAGTCCAATCAAACCAAAACCAAAATGCCCAGAAAACATGTACCAAAATGCACCTATTCATGCCCCTAACATGCCCCAACACTACCCGCATCAAAATCGAGCGATTCGACAAAATTAGCCAATCCTGAAAACCCCGAATCAAAACCAAGCGACTACAAAATCAAACCGCACACTAGAACACTAATCCGACAGCATCACAATGAACAAAATCATCCAACCGATAGGGGTAAATCCCCCACCTACAGACAACAACGTGAAAAGGGGAAAAACGAATCGGAGAAAAATTGTACCTTACACGAAAAGGATTGCAATCACGTCGCCGAACCGTCTCGATCACCAATCACGTGTTTACAACCATCGATCGACATTATGACACAAGAAGGAGAAAAGAGATCATCATCAAAACCCCTCCATGGCCGAAATCAACAAAGGAAAGAAGACAAAAATGAATCTCAAAACTCACTCGTGTCTAGAGGATGTCGCAACCGTCGTGACGCCACTCGTCAATCCGAGTCGCCGATTGACACCCCCTCCTCCTGCTGCTGCCGCCGGCCGAAGACAAGAGAAAGGGAGAGGAATAATGCGTGAGTGGGAGAGAAGGAGAGAAAGAAGGAAGATAAATTGGGAGTTACATAAAATTAAACCCCTAATCTTCTTCACTCAACAACCAACTTAAGTACTATGAGTCAGGCAGTGAGGCAGGATTCGATCCTTAAGATCACCAACCGACATCCTCAGAATTAACCTGAAAGTGATCGGATGTTATCCACGGTTAGTAAGGGATACGTTTGCAATCCTTTCAAGAGAATGGAAAAGTAAATGAAAAGCAATAAAGACGAGATGAAGTAAAAGGCTGGTATTGAAATGGTTGGTGAACGCAAAGGTTCAAAGACAATCAAAGGACTGTTTACACACTCTGATCCACTCTGTCACAATGGTTTTGACGAGTATGGATCGACTCCTACTAAAACAACCTTTACCACTCTGTTCACTTTTCTCTCACTAGTGTCTTGGTAAGTGTGTAGATTCGAGTACTCGTGCGGGAGTTCGATAATTGTGAGCACTGTAGCTTGATTCGTATTTATAGCCTTCTAAGGAGGTAGAATTACATCTACATTCATCCTTATCCTCTGAGAAATTCGTGCATCAGTTCCACCAGAAGAACCCTTGAGAATAGCCATGAAAAGTGGAGAAAATCTTGGAGAATCCGGAACTGGAATACAACAGCTTGGCCAGGTCAGAAAGGCGGGGCAATAGGTAGCTGTGGCGTCAACCCCTTGTGGCGTCAAGTTAAAACAAGCCTCGTCATGATCTCTCAGTAACTGAATATCACTATGGCGTCAAGGTCTTCTATCTTGAGAATGACGTCTCCAACATCAGATAGGGCACCACGGGCCATCTTCTAAGCATCAAATAAGACCTTTGATCAATCGGGTTTCAATGTGTGAATCGTGGATAAGGAGATAAGAACAACTGTCGCCACCAGGTAAAAGTTCAGCAGCAGCGCCATTGAGTCTAAGGCGACAGGTCTTCCTCCAAGGAGTATAAGAGATCCGATGAATGATTTGACCCCATGGACAGCTTCAATGGATCAAATGTACATGATTGGAACTCGGATCATCATCGTTAAATTCTTGGTTTGCAAGTTAGGACTAGGTGGCGCCACGGCTTGGTGAGACCAATCAGCTCCGTGGCGTCAAGTTCTTCTCCAGAGCATCTCCTTTGTTGAATGAGAATTACGGCTCCCTAGAATGTTATCTTGGGTTGAATAAAGGCCATGGGTGCTGGAGATGTCAAGGTTGAATTCCCAAATCTCGAGTTATGGATGACTGTCGCCATGCTTCAGTAGAGCCAGAAAGCTTCACGACGTTAGTTGAACAGATAGAGAGATTCAGAACTCCTCTAGACTTCATACTTGGTGGGCCATATTAGAAGGTCATTTAAGACATATTGGAAGTCTTGTCTTCAGGATCAACCTTCTAGAAAGTGGATGGCGCCATATCCCAACTTAAGTTGCTATTCCACCCTTTGCTCTAGTGATGGCGTCAACTTGCCTAGATTCCTCCAACTGTTGTAAATCCTGAGAAATACCAGAAAAGAGGCATAGATCACACCAAAATATGGTAAAACAAGGATCATAGCATAAGTAAAAGGTAAGGTAATGTAGCCATTTCACGGCTACATCATCAGGTATTCGATAGATCTGGAAGAGTCAAAGTTGTTTGTCAGACAAGCTTGATCTAAAGTTCTAGCAAAATTCTAGCAGGCAATAGATGCAAATTATAATCCCTAATCAAGCAAATCACAACATACAAGGTGACAGATCAACACTTCTAATAAAGGTCTCAACTTGATCTACATCTAGGTGAAGGATATCAATCTTCAATTTGAGCGCAGACAAAAAATTTCATGAATCCAATATTAAGAATCACATATGAATGGTAATTGATTCTAGATCCAGACTCAAATTTAATCCAACATAGGTTGTCAATCAATGAAAGGAAAAATAATTGAATCTTTAACAGTCCGGATTATTACCAACGTCAGAAATCATTAAAGACAGATTCTATCACAAAGCGATGATCACAACCAAAATCACAAGACTCGAAAACCTAAATCAAAATCATAGAACAAACCAAGAAAGATGAAAATCTGTTGTCGTGAGTGGATTGTCACGCTCCACCCTCCTCTTGAATCAAGACTTCCAACTACGTGAGGATCGATGCTACGGACGGTGCCTGCGGATCTTCTATGGTGGATGCGCCTTCTCCAATCATCGAGGCTACGAACATGAATCGTCGATCTCCTTGGTTGGCCTCTCCTCCTTGCTTGTTTGACACTGATGTCGCTGCCCCAAGTGCTGCTATAGCTGCCGCAAGTCGAGGGTTTTGAGAAGGAGAAGAGTACTTCCTTCAGCGCAGCCTCGACATTTTTAAAACAGAGTTTCAGGACCGTCACGGCCGTGACACAGTTGTCACCGGCGTGATGCTCAAAACTAGTCACAGACATGTCCCATATTCACGGGCGTGAAGGCTGTCTGGGCGCGCTGAGCAATGCTGTTTGCTTTTCGACGAGTGCCCATGAATTCCAACTGATCCGGCTAAGTCAATGTTACATGCTGGGCTGCTTCTTGCTGCTGATGGGCTGCTGCTTAATGGGATACACATTGGGCTACATGATGGACTATGATGAACTGCTGCAGGCTGCTTTGTGTTGCTGCTGGGCTTACTTTTGGCTAAGCTCGACCGACTGCCTACACTTCAATGTGTGCCTGGCTGCACGTGTGCACGGGCTGCACACTCCAATGGTCCACTCGATCGATCTCCTTGGCACTCGTGCTCATCGAAACGTACCATTAAACTCCATAAAAGACCTGAAAATTATCATGAATAATTTTATGTGCAAAAATAGGTCTTTTAACAGAATATAAACGCAACAACATTTATTAACAACTAAGCTAAAAACATAATTAAAACTAAGCTAAACCCATGATAAAAATGCTAAAGGACTAATAAAACGAGTGTAAATAAGTCGTTTTCCACGACTTATCACACCCCCGAACCTGAAGTTTGCTAGTCCCTAGTAAAAATGAACCAAGATAAACATAAAATAAAACAGATAAGCACCACTTTCGTAGGGAACACGGTTGCACTTAGCACATGCAGCAAGCCTTTTAAACCCCTAGGTGTCCCTCGTGGACGAGTGTAGTCTCCCGAGGGTTTACCAGTGCGATACCCACAAACACAAACAAATCACAGCTCAAGTTCCAGATATCAAATTATCAACGAGAAATAAATAGCCTATAAACATTTGCGCATAGAATTAACCCAAAATGTGTGTGTGTGTGTGCACCAAGCTTATCCATCTTACCACTAACCAATGATACATGAATCACAGGAAACAATCCTAGAATGCAAGATTTTGACTCCCTTTCCTCACTGGTCAAACAATTTATATAGATGTGAACTTAAAAACACTCAAGGAAGTCAATGTAAAAATTAATGCTCCAAGAAAAAGGTTTCCTAGTACAGTATTTAGCACACGTTGCACGAATGATTGGGCATAATTTTTAAGTTCCACAAATCTTACCACAAACCAACCAGGGTCAGAAATCCAATGTAAAGGGAAATCATGGCTAAAGAGCAGGTGATAGAACATCAATCACATGAGAATCGCCTCAGAAGATTCACAGATTCTTTCCAAAAATGTGTAATGAACCTGCCAAGAGATGTTGGTGGCATTTGAAATTTAATGATCCCTTTCAAAAATGCGTAATGAACCTGCAAACCGATGTTGCCAAGATTGGTCACTAGCAGAAGAAAATTAGAGATGTATTTAGGCACGGAATAGTAAACAAAGATTCAAGATATTAGCGAGTATACTAGCACTAACTGTTAAAAAAAAAATCCCTTAACATGGACAACTTTACATCCAATCATTAAGATAAGAGAATTTTTTGCACCATGTACCTGACTAAATAAACTGCATCTCGCTATAAAAACTTGCAATTTTGAACAAGACTCCTAAGTTACCACGCTGCTATAAGAACTAAAAGCAGGCTGTTTCGAGGTCGAGCTTAATACAGTTTAAAAATTTATACTCCTGGACCTTGAGTGGGATCATTCCTAGCTATGACTACAGAAAGAAAACTCTATGCATACCATCAAAGACATAAGCTTGGATCTGCGCTCTGGTGCTGTTGAGTTTGTAGTAAGCATCAGTTGCCTTCTCTGCTAAAGCTTGGTATTGGACAGAGGCAAATACGGTCACAAACACATTATCCTGAACAAACAACACATATCAGAACTTTGCAGCAAAATGTCATTTCAATAAAGAAATTAGAACACAGCAGCAAAATGTCATTCCATGCATATACTAGAACTTCGCCGCAAAAGTTTCTTTTGTTTCCTAGAATCAAAGCTGACGTCAAAGCTTTAAGATGCTCATAGACATAATATCATTGCAAGAAAATTTTCTCTTTTCTTGGAAAGCAAGCAGTTAAAGGGGAAGAATGAAGACAGAATATCCATAGCTTTTATCTATTTGTTCATCAGACAGACTAATGGATGAACAGCTTATCCTAGTTGATATTCTGATACTGAATTAAAGATTTTATCAACTATGACAAACAAAAGCATAATAACAAGTCATGACCAGCAAGTTTCTCAGTGTGATAGCCTTAGCCTTAGCCTTTGCCTTAATGATCAATGCACGGTATGATACTTGTATTTAAACATCGTTAATCAAACTGGGCACAAAAGTAAAATAAATCAAAATGTCTGGTAAATAGAATTCTAATTCTTCTGATGTTTACATGTGGACATGTCAACCAAGAATGCAAGATAAGCACAAATGATCTCACAGAGGACTATGTAGTTGCATTATCTATGTAGCTGGCATGGTTTAGTGGAAAGGAGACTCATTCTGGTTGTTTGCTTGTTTGTTTGTGTTTGTTGTTGTACTCTATGTCACAAGGGAAGACAAAAAAAAAAACAAGTTTCAAAGAAACTACCAAACAAGGCCTTGTATATACTGACCACCAATAGGTCAAAATGGCACAGACAAGCCCATGTACATATGATGGAAAAATAAATAGCCTAATTTGTTTTCTTATGTTCCTCGTATAATGTGAAACAAGAGGTAAGCAAGTGCACACTGGACTAATACTATTCAGACGAAGGTGCACACTTTATGTAAAACTTAGATTTTTCTACCCTACAACACTAAGTTCTTATACGAAGCACAAGCATTTAAACCATTTGCCCTTGTCTTTTTTAGTTGTTTTATTACATGTTTCCACCATAGGGAAATGAAAGCATAAGAAAACATAGTATCCATTGTAACACCAAAGTGAGAGTAATATCCAATGTAACACCAAAGAGCAAGTATTATACCTGTTGTTCCACCGTTTAAGTTCACAAAGGATCTTTCATGATTAGCCTTAGCTTAGCTATCATTGCCCTGCCTCGAACATATACGTTTTCCAATAACCCGACCTCCATTGGCAAACGAAGAAAGTGAAGGATTCATTGAGCTTTACAGGCTATTCAGAAAGTGAAAAAATAAGAAAGAAAAAAATATCAGTTCAGAAAGACAAACAACAAACTGCAAGCTTACATCTGACGGTTGGTCAGCACTGACGGCGACGCCCAACGGCTGCAGGGCAAAGCCCACTCCAGACAACCACCCCTCATCCACCTCCCTCGGCGGCCACAAGAACCCCAAAATGCCCAAATCCAAACCCCGCCGAAAATCACCACTGAAAACCACAATCCAAGCAATAAATCAGGAGATTAGGGCGGAATTAAGGGAGATTTGGGCATACCTCGTTCGATTCACACCCCGGATCTCGTCGATCTCCAACCTCTCACTCGCGGCCTCGCCTCTGCTGGCCATAGTCACACACAGCCCGTCGGCCGCCTTCGCTTCAAAGCCCGGCTCGTCGACGTCGATGGCTTGGGCTTGTCGGGCTACTTGTTCTTCCACGCCGATGGGAAAGAAGCAGAGAAGTCGAGAGGGGGTTGGGGAGAGATGGTAGCAAAGTGAGGGAAAAGAAATTTGGGGTAGAAAGAGATCAGAGAAGGGAAGAGGATCAGAATCGATAGAGTGGGAATGGTGGCCGAGAGGAATCGGAAACCCAAAAAAAATTGGGATAAAATTTTGCATCGATGGATTTTGGCATAAAATTTTAGCGAAAACCCAAAATTTTGGAGTCAAATATTGGGTGTCAAATTTTGGCGTTAAAATATTGGGGAAAATATTGGGGTTAAAAAATTAGGGTAAAATTTTGGTGAAAAAATCAATAATATCAAATAATAAAAAAAATTGTTACACTTATAATTATCCTATTTCATGTACTAATTTACAACATCTAAGAATGAAATTATTTTTATCATCTAGATTGGTAGATATATTTAAAATATGATTTAAGTGTATATGAAGTAAATCGTCAAAAAATTAAAAAAATGTTGAGTCGGGTCAAATTTTAAAAGGTCGGATCGGATCGGATAAAAAAAATATATCGGGTCAAATTTGAGGGGAAAATTTTTGGTAGAATTTTAAGATTTAGTAATATTTGTAATTTGTAGTGGTGTTTGTAGGCATATGTCTTAAATATATTATTTATATTAATTAAAGCAACATGGAAAAAAAATCTAATAAACCACAAAAAAAAAAACCTTAATATATATAATATATATTTCTAATCTATATAGCGAACGGGTCCTCTCAGTAGTACAATAATAGTCACATAATTGATGTAAGTCCTATACTTAATCTGATTTAAGAAAATTAGTTTAATATGTGGTGCTTAAAGTTTTAAGGTTATATATTAATACATATAAACTCTCGCTTAAAACCCTTCAAACCCTCGCCTA
>JAOWBR010172038.1:0-11321 GCA_028571145.1 Dionaea muscipula
AATTTTAAAAAGATTCATATATTTTAAATTATTTATTAAATATTATAACATATTACCGAGGGATTAAAATTTTTTCGATAGTTTGTTATAATATTTTTTTTTAAATGTGATAACTTTTTTATAATTTTCCGACGGATTACCGACAAAATTATTAGCGACAAAATTATTTTGTCAGCAAATTGTCGGTAAATACGGAGGAATTAGTTTTTGTCGGTATTATTAGCGACAAAATTATTTTGTCGGTAAATTGTCGGTAAATACCGAGGGATTAGTTTTTTGTCGGTAATTAGCGACAAAAATTTTTTATCGGTAACATTTGTTGAACGATCAAAACAACAATTTCGTCGATAATTTATCGGTATTTAGCGACAAAAAAATTTTATCGGTAATATTTTGTCGATAAATACAATTTTTCTTGTAATGCCGGCATTTTGTCATAACACACCATTCAACGGAGTCGGAAGCAACAAAATTTGGAAAGAGGATTTAGAAAATCTGCTTTAATATCATGTTAATCTATGTGAGAGAATATGACGAAAAAGCACAAATTCTAGGACAGTTCATTTGTATTATTTATGAATTCGTAATAGTCACGAGCCACAACAATCAAACCAATCCAAAACACCCCTGTTTCGAAACAAGGAGGTGGGTCGGTTCCTGTTAAAAACATGTGCACTTAACAAATATATTAAAATACATATTTAAACATCAAAATTATTATAAAAACATAACCAACACCACCAAAACACCAAAACACAATGAGCTCGAGTGGAAATTAGCTTCCCCGCCGGCTGCCCCCATCCTTTTTCAGCACCCCCTCACACCCATGTCTTTACAGTCCTTCGTAAAGACAGAGTACTCTCTTCTATCGTATATATACGATGAATGAGTTAGTGTTAGTTGGGGTTGGGCATGATCATTCTAGTCCCAGCAACAGCGAAGTAGCTAATCATTCTAGTCCCATCGCTTTGCCTCCTGCAGAAGAGGCTTCACCTGCTCATGAATCACCACCCCACAGAGAGACCTCGCCGGGCGGCGACGACGGTGAAGAACCTGCCGAGGTGAGAAATTCAATCCAGGGTCATATTTCTTTCTCTCTTTCTTTCCTTTGTTAGTATTAACACAAGAAAAAATATCACCCATACATCGCTTATCCAATCAGTGAATAGAAATATGGTGTTTTTAATTATTTACATTATTGACCAAATGAATGGTTAGGAGTACAGTGTATATTTATGAAAAGGAATTAACTATTTTCACGTACGACCATTGGCTGATCTACTGAGTACAATCGAAAATGGTCACGTCTCCGAAGAAACACCGGATAATTCTACTATGAAGGTTGGAAGAAAAGTTGGAAGAAAAGCTGATGTGGTACAGTGATAACCACAGAATAAGTTGTGGGGCTTACACTTTTTTTTTGGACCCACAAACTGTGTAGCTGAGGGATTGCCACTTCAACAATCCTTCCAGCTCTCCTTCCATGTGTCCTGCCAAATAACAAGATTGAGAAACACTTGACCCCACCCTGCGAACACACACATAACCTTCCTCCCCTCTCACTTCGCAGGCCACCTCGTATGTTTTGTTCGCAGTGTCTAGCAAGGCTCAAGTATAATGGGGCAATTGCCCCCAATTTTTTTTTTAAAAATTTTTTACTATTAATAAAAAATTATTTAAAACTCTAAATCCTTAATATTCTCAACTAAAGTTAGTGTTATATTCAAAAGTCGATTTGTTATTAAAGGTTGTGTTACTTCTCATCGTGACAACTACAAGCGAGAATATTTTTTACCATGACTTTCATAAATAATAAAGTTCGTAATAGTATGAGATGAATAATTAAATGGTTTGTTTAGTTACTTATATAGGAAAAAAAAATCGTATTAGTGATGATGATATTGTAAATCGATTTCAAAATAATAGAACTCGGTTTTTCTTCCCCATAAGTGAGAATTGTTTAACTGAATTTATAAACACGGTTTTTCTCCGTTGTGAGAGTTTTTTTAATAAAAAATAGTTAGAGATGTCGTTCTCTTTTTTTATTTGGAAAAACTTATAATTTTTTAAGTCGTCCTCCCATTATAAATTTTGTGGATCCGCCATTACGTACAACGATCAGTAGTTTCTATGAAAAGTGTGTGACCATTAGAGCAACAGCTGCAATTCATAGAATTAAGTGTGTATTCCACATACATAATCTACTTGCTACACACCTGAATCATCATGCAATATCATCAAGAACAAAAGCTAAGTATTTGGAGAAACATACCTTGATTCATAGTCAATTCAATGAACGTAATGACAACGGAAGAACGAAGGAAAATCGATCATGGGAACTCGACGGATTAATCGGATGTATTGACCCTCCAATTGTCTATTTCTCTTGATTCCTTGAAAGGAGCCTTCTCATTCTCTCTCGATGAGATGAATGACGATCAGCGGTCAAATCCTAAACGTGGAGGATTCTCATAATGTTCAAAACACCCTCATATTAAAACGGATATTCACATATATTAAACCATATATGCTCTCCAAATTGGAATTAATTCACATATATTAAACCACACATAAGTGCCTCACCAAGTTAATTCCAAATTTACCCCTCAACATATGCTCTCCTTAAATTGGAATTAACTAAACCAAGTAAACCTCTCAATCTAACAAAACTGTGAAAGCTCAAAGGCTTTGTCAACAAATCAGCCAGCTGGTTCTGAGTATTCACATGAATCAACTCAAATTCACAACTCGCTACAGCATCTCTAAGAAAATGAAAACGCACATCGATGTGTTTACTCCGATCATGGTAGACCGGGTTCTTGGCAATCGCAATGGCCGAGCTGTTATCAACGTACACCACAGTTGGCTGCTTTTGCCTCATATGTAATTCATTCAATAGCTGCCTCAGCCACTTTCCATGACTAACACATGAAGCTAATGCAACATACTCAGCTTCTGTGGAGGACAATGTCACAATAGGCTGTAATTTTGAAACCCACGAGAAAACAGCCGATCCAAAACAAAACACATACCCAGTGGTACTTTTCCTACTCTCCACATCTCCTCCCCAATCACTATCTGTATAAGCAACCAGAGTACCCACAACAGCAACAACAGTAGAAGAAGAAGACATAGAAGAAGAGGAGACAGATTCAGCAGGAGTATACCACAAACTAAATTCAAACGTACCTTTGAGGTATCTTAAAATCCTCTTACAAGCCATGAAATGCAGAGAAGTAGGGGACTCCATGAATCTGCATACTATCCCCACTGAATACAAAATATCAGGTCTTGTACAGGTCACATACCTGAGACTTCCTACCAAACTTCTGTAAACCAAGGAATCCACAAGTTCTCCACTGCCAGCTTTATCAAGCTTTAATCCAGCTGCCATAGGCGTGCTCACTGGCTTGCAATTCCACATCCCGAACTGCTCCAGCACTTTCTTAATATAGCTCTTCTGTGAAAGGAATATCCCATCTTTGCTTTGCTCAACCGTGATTATTATATCATCCACGTAAACACACAGCAGCAGCAAATCTCCTTCATTCTTCTTCACATATATGGCATATTCACGTGGACATCTGACAAACGCGGCTTTATGAAGAAACGTATCCAATGTGGCATTCCAAGTTCTTGGAGCTTGCTTGAGTCCGTACAAAGCTTTGTGTAACTTCAAGACTTTCTTCTCCTGGCCACTGACAGTATACCCCAAAGGCTGTTCCACATACACATGTTCTTGCAACACACCATTAAGGAAAGCAGATTTAAAATCCATTTGAAATACCTTCCAAGTATTCTGAGCAGCCATGGATATTAACAACCTCACCGTTTCCATACGTGCAACCGGGGCAAATACTTCTGTAAAATCAATTCCCGGACGTTGATTGTACCCCTTCACAACTAGCCTTGCTTTATGTTTCACCACCTTTCCAACTTCGTTTTTCTTCAATTTATACACCCACTTTACACCTATAGCTTTGCTCCCCTTCGGCAAATCAACTAACTCCCAAGTCTTGTTTCTCTCAATGGCATTGATTTCCTCATCCATCGCCTGCTTCCATTCCTCATGCTGAACCGCATCCTGGAAATCCACAGGCTCACAATCAGCAAACAAACAAAATAATGACACATTTTCAATATTGGCAGTAACATCATAGAGTTCTTGAAGTGTGCGAAGTCTTGGTTGCCTTCTCCCAACACTCTCTGCAGTATCTGATTCTTCTACTTCCAGACCAGCTCCTGGAATACCTTCAATATCAGATGCGGCTACAGGAGATCCGAAGTCCTCACCACCATCAGTATTACCACTACCACCACTGGCTATTGCAGACGCAGGACTCCCCTCAATATTGCTACTGTCATCTGAGTGTTGTGAGTGTTGCAATGGCACCTGATCTTCTTGTTCTTGCTCATATGAATAATCACTCAATCCCCAAGAATCCCAAGCAAAAGACATAGCAGTGGGCTGGGAAACTTCTGGGCTGTGTGTTGAATCAGGTATAGATATCCATTCCCAAATACTTTCTTCATCAAAATGACAATCTCGGCTGTAAATCACCCTCTTACTCATCGGTTCCAACAATTTATAACCTTTGGAATGAGCATCATAACCAATAAAGACACACTTTTTACTTCTATCATCAAGTTTCCTTCGAGAGGCTGCCGGTACATGAGTATATACCAAACTCCCAAACACCTTTAAATGCCCAATAAAAGGCTTTTTCCCAGACCAACATTCTTGAGGCGTTACACCCATCAAACTGCTAGTAGGGGAACGGTTCATTAAGTATACCGCACAAGTGGCTGCTTCAGCCCACAATTGCAATGGCAGCTTCTTCCCTTTCAACATACACCTCACCATGTTCACAATGATTCTATTTCGTCTCTCCACAATCCCATTATGTTGAGGCGTGTAAGGCACCGTTGTCACTTTCTTGATGCCTTTCTTAGCACAAAATTCATTAAAAACAGTGGATGTAAATTCACCCCCATTGTCGGACTGTAACAAACCAAGTCTGAGACCTGAGCTCCTCTCCACCAAAGCTAGGAACTGCTGGAACTTGTTAAAAACCTCGGACTTCTCCTTTAAGAAATAAATCCAAGTTTTCTTGCTATAAGCATCCACGAAAAGTAGATAATAGCGACTACCTCCAAATGATGGCACTTGAAAAGGCCCACACACATCGGTATAAACAACTTCGAGCAATCTCTTTGCTTGAAAATCAGAATTCTTCTGAAACTTATTCCGAGTTTGTTTTCCAAGCAAACAAGCTTCACAAATAGTCTGTTGTTTGTGACAAAGGCTGGGAAGACCACGGACCATATTCTCTTTAGCAAGTAACATCAAAGCATCATATCCTAGATGACCGAATCGAAGATGCCACAAATGCTCATTATTTTTCAAATTCACGTTCAAGCAACTCACATTACCCTGCTGTATTCCCAACATAAACAGCCGATTTGGACCCATAGGAACTCTTGCAATCAGCTTGCCGTGTTTCCCTCTCAGTTGCAAAATACCATCAGCTATATGTGCTACATACCCTTTCTCAATCAGCTGCCCAACACTAAGAATATTGGTTTTCATTTATGGTACGAAATACACACCAGAGATGAATTCTGATTCACCATTTCTCATTCTTATAGCTATTCTTCCTCTACCTCTCACTGTGATCTTAGACAAATCGCCAAATGTCACCAAACCTCCCACAGATTCATCTAAGTCAGTGAACAGGCTTTTATCTCCGCACATGTGATTGCTTGCCCCAGTATCAAGGCACCAAAGATACATATCAGAATCCACTGCAGCTGTCAGCACATTAGTATTGCCTTCACAGGCTAACAACAGAGATGCCTCCTTTTTATCCTCCACTGCACTGCTCAAATTTGCCCTGCCATCATGCGATCTCTGCTTTTGAAAGCAATCTCGTGCATAATGCCCATACCTTTGGCAATTATAGCACCTAACACTGCTCTTATCTACCTTCTTCCAGCTATTCTCACTACCGCCAAACCTCTTTCCAGAATCAGAGAAATCACTGTCATTATAGGTACCACGACCTCTACCTCTACCTCTATTAGTTCCTCTGTTGTAAACTCTTCTCCCTCGGCCTCTCGAGTTGAATTTTCCATTCTTCACATCATCATTCATCTGAAATTTGGCTTGTAAAACCTGATCTGGAGGATCTGTTCTTCGTCTATTAAATTTCTCCTCATGAGCAAGGAGAGAGCCAATCAATTTATCTAGTGGCAACGTGGAGATATCATTAGCTTCCTCTATAGCAATAACCACACTATCAAACTTCATATCCAGAGATCTCATTAATTTCTCCACAATACGTACCTCCGCAAGGACTTCACCATTCTGATTCAGCTGGTTTGCCACAGCCTTCACCCTGGAACAGTACTCAGAAATTGATTCAGATTCAAGCATTTGTAATCTCTCCCAATCGCCTCGAAGTAGCTGTAGACGAACACGCTTCACCTTCTCCTCACCGCGGAACGCCTTCTGCAGGATCTCCCAAGCAGATTTCGCAGTTAGTGCCATTGCAATTTTCTCAAAATTGGTATCGTCAACTCCTTGATGGAGAATAGACAGAGCCTTTTGATCTCGCACACGGATCTCCCTTTGTGTTCTCGCATTCGGAGCAGCAGCTACCAACACATCAATGTTTGCTTCCACCACATCCCAAGCATCCTGGCGACTGAGGTAAGTCTTCATTTAGATGCTCCATTTGCCATAGTTCTCCGAAGACAAACGTGGAAACGGAAAGGAGGAAGAAGATGCCATGAATTTGAGCTTAATCAGTGGAAATTCACCGGATCACGATTGTGCTTCTCCGTTGCCCAGAGATAGCGCTTCGATACCAAATTGAAGAGAAGTGAAAAGAGGAGGAGCAGGGGAAATATCAAAAAATTGACTTTGTTTCTCACACAGAAGCCCACTCACGCTCCTTGTACTGTATATTATATATATACTCAGTATTACAATAAACTCTTATTACAAGGAGCATATATGAAAATTCAGCTAACATAACCAAGCCACCTTACCAGCTATTAATACTCATAACAAGAATACCATACCAAGTTAATTCCAAATTTACCCCTCAACAATATCTCCCCACAATCTTCTTAGATAACATATGTTTGATCAGACGTGCGTATGATCATGCCTCTCTAACGCACAAACAGAGGAAAATACAAGTGGGACTCTTAAACTCGTGGGCAACCAAAACGACGTCCTGGTGAGATCGATCCTCGCGGATTGAAAACTGTGAAGAAGAGATCTTTTCGTGGCCCTACAAGCAGTCAACTGTATAAGGCTTCCACTTATACTACGTTCGAGGAAGACCATTGTGTATACATAAAGCAGTCTAAGGGCAATTTTGTCATTCTGACCCTATATGCGGATGACATCCTAATAACTACTAATAGTGGGAGTTTAATAAGTGCCACGAAGGGTTAACTATCTTCAAACTTTGAGATGAAAGACATAGAACAAGCTAGCTATGTACTTGGAGTAAAAATTGTTAGAGATAAGTCAAAGAGACTTCTGAGATTGTCTTAAGAGACCTACGTTAACAAAATGCTCCAAAAATAAAGAACGCAGGATTGCAATTCCATAGATACTCCTGTAGAGAGAGGTTGTCACCTCAGTTTGAGTATGAGTGCTAATACTTCAGGTGAGAAAGGCAATATGTCCACAATACCTTACTCAAGCGTAGTCGGGAGCCTCATGTATGCTATGTCATGCACGAGGTCAGACATATATTTTACTGTAGGACTTGTTTGTCGCTACCAAGAAATCCTAGATTGGCGCATTGAAGGGCTATTAAGAGGATGTTCAGGTATATGAAAGGCACAGCGGATCACATGTTGTGCTATCAGGGGAGATATTTGCGTCTTAGCGGTTAAAACGATGCTGACTGGGCTGAAGAGTAGGATGGACGCAAATCTACGTGTGGTTAAGTGTTTATTCTTAGAGGAGGAGCCATATCTTGGAGTAGCAAGAAACAGGCATGTATAGTGCTATTGACTATAGAAGAAGAATACATAGTCTATTCTACAACTGTTCAAGAAATTGTGTGGCTCAGGAGATTTTTAAAGCATCTTTATGTCATTGAGACGGTTACAGAACCGGTCAGAGTCTTCTGTGACAACTTGGCTGCCCTACTATATGTAAAGGACCCCAAGTATTACGGGAATACTAAACACATCCAGAAAAGATATCATTTTCTGAGAGACATTGTTGGTCGCAAAAAGGTCACCCTTGAGCACATTTCTACGAGAGAGATGGTAGCCGATCTTCTCATCAAAGCTATAACTAGGGATAATTTTTATTCTCATATAAAATTCCTAGGACTTCGTAAAATGTGATTCATGCTGAAGAGTGTCTTTTATTCTTGGACCAACGTTTTGTAAACCGTTTATGATTAATGAAATTATCCAGTTTATTCATTGATCATCATAGTATGGGTACACAACATGACATAGTATGTCGTAGGCTTTAGATTGGCTCAATACGAGCAATCCTCTAGTGCTTGAGAGCGAGCGAAGATGAGACTTCAAGGATATATGTTTACGCCAGAGAATGCGGTTAATGGTTTACGCCTAGAGGGCGAGACACTTATGTAGTAGCTTTGAAAAGTAGGAGAGTCGCTTCGGCGAGCGAAAACGGGTCATGCCTAGGGGGCAATATTCCTTCCTAATTTGTTTGAGTCGCCTTGACTGGGTCAAGTGGTATATTGGTCCCTCATATCCTATAGCCTTTATAGAGTAGCCAAACATGATCAGTGTTTCTCTTACGCTTGGAAAAGTGGATTCAGAAATGACTCAGGTTGGATGCTGAGAAAGCATATGAACTTAAGTCTTCATGGTGTCGTGAGAAATCGACAAACACTCTCTTGCACAGAGTACTCTGCCATGACATGTGTTTCATGTAGCGCGTGCTTTACGACCTTGCAGGTGGTAAGTGTAGTCTCTTATAGAGAAGAGATCCCCACTCCCTTACAGTGTGAGACCTACACACAAAGTATACCCTTAGTAACTTTTCGATTATGTCATAATATAATGGATGAGTGTTGCTACTATGGGGTGCCTCCCATGATTGGTAAGGATCCAGCCGACCAGACCATCACCAGGAAAACAACTCCTTCAGATTAGAGTGACGATAGGGCGGAAAAGGAAAGGCATAGTCTAGACCATACCATTGAGCTCGTGTTCATTAGTCATGAGAATTATACTTGCTAAGGAGGTGAGATAGATATAAGCATCTGTAGTAGATGGATAGTGTTATTCTTCTAGGGATAAGAAGACACTGATCCAGGTATGATGGCATACCACCTCAGGTATAAAGACACCGACTTGTTTTATTTATAGAGGCGATTCTTTATGCTAGTTCTTGGGGGATTTAGTACTAAATCCCCCGCTTGCAGATATGAATGATCTGCGGTTGCACGGTTTATTTGTCTATATACACTTGTTGTTAGATACATGATACTCTGTGTAGTTAGTTCAACATGGGCGAGTGGGAGATGTAACAAATAAATAATTGTGCGCCTAAGTGAGCTGACCCATAGTTATTGGGCTGGGTCCAAGAGCAGTTGGTAATTGTTCCCACTATCTGCTATCTAAGTAGATAGTGGAGAGAATATCTCCCCCACTATCTGATAGTGGAGGATATTGTGGGATGGGGAATATCTCCCCACAATCATCTTAGATAGCAGATATTTGATAAGACGTATGATCATTCCTCCCAGACACACAAACAGAGGAAAACATAAGTGAGACTCTTGAACTCGTGGACAACCAAAACGACGTCCCGATAATACCGATCCTTGTGGATTGAAGACCGTGAAGAGGAGATCTGTTCATGGCCTCCATAAGCAGTCAACTGTACAATGCTTTCGTTTATAATAAGAGATCCAAGTATTCTATGTTGATTATTTGTACAGTGTGTGATCCTATGGTTAAAACCTACAAAAACTAATAATTCCTATGGTCAAATTTTTTTCGTCTAATTTCCAACGGGCATGGTTGGCTCATTAAAACCCAGTGAGCTAATGAGCCATCCAACTATCCAAGTGATCTCTGAGCTAATGAAGCGACATGGTCACCTCCTGTCATACCCCCTCTTGGGGTGGGATTGACACGTGACTCGAGAAGTCTATCCCCGTGCCACGTAAGTCTATATGAAATACTTGAAAAATATAATGGAACACATTAAAAAGTTTAATAAGCCAACAATCATCATTTTACCACTTTATATGCACAAAGTGTTCTTCCTTCAAGTTTCCATGAAAATATAACAAACTTACGAATTAACTCAACACTCATTTGTTTCAAATACTAAGATACATGTGATAACAGTCGTATTTTCAAAATTTTAATGTGGCAACAAAACTGAACCCACATTTAATAAGTACAAGGTATAATGTTATGTCCGAAAGCAAAAATAAACCACATTTGTCAAAAACCATATAACTCGGTGGAAACAAGACTTATCACATGGATGTCAATTTAATACTATCATAATACCAAGTGAATAAATTCTATTCAGATTCACATCAATTATATATTTATTCAAAGATATCAAATCCATAATCAAACACTTTTCAACCATTTCTTGATCTTCCATATTGAAGAAACTCCTCACAAAATCATCAAGGTTCACCAACTACCACTCGTGTGCTTTAAAGAAGCAACTTTTAGTCACCATCAATAGCCATAGGTTTAATATCAACTAAATAAATCACAATATACAACCAATCAAATTAGTTCCTTTCCATTATCCCGCAACACGAGTCACCCAAGTGCTACTCCCACTCATAAAATTAATCAGTTCCGATTAAAACATTATCAATGACATAAATATAGTTCAAGATTGAGGGATGATCAATTTCATTAGCTCACAAAACCAACTTAACTGAAGAGAACAAGGAGTTGATACCAACAAACATATATTATAGAAACTAGATTATGTACCTGTCGGATGTTAGGAGATGTGCCTCTTTTCTAAAAACTACAAGCATGCATCATATGAAATATCTAATAAGCACTCATAAAAAGTTCATCTATCATTCAATCACTAAGTCCCAACTCAAATCACATCAAATCCCATAAAATATTGGAACCTAGTGTTGGATTCTTTCAATAATTTGGGTAACACATGTATTTATTAATGTGTTATGCTATTATTTATAATTTATTGAAGTGGTCTAATAAAGTTTGGATTTAATGGGGTATTAAATGTTATGGAAATAATGTGCAGAAACCATTATGGTAATTGCCATTTTGATGAGGGGACGAATTGGTAATTA
>JAOWBR010172049.1:0-11320 GCA_028571145.1 Dionaea muscipula
ACATCTCCCTTTCTCAAATCCTCACTAGGTCCACACTCAATACAAACAAAGACCACAAAGGATTCATGCAATACAACAACAATAATCGAACATGTAACTCAGCATGAATCATACAATCAGAAGTGTGGAAAAACAATAACAACACAGAGCATGACTATGTACTAGGCAAGTGAGGAAAACGAGAGAGATAAACGGCTCAAGAAAAAGGAGAAGAAGAACGGAGGGAATATGTACACCCGTCACCTAGATATGCAAAATCCACAGAAATGCTAATCACCAAGTCCTCAAGTTTACGACACACCGTAAGGATGCGACTCGGAATGAAAAGAAACAGAAACAGAGTTAAACGGAGCATAACAGCTCCCGGCAGGCATCACCGGTCGACCACTTCCCTAGTCACCGGTCGACCGGCCTAATCTGCAGAAAAGGATAGAGAAGGCCTCAAAATGGTGGTCGACCGCGATTCCACGACCGGTCGACCGGCCGTCCTACGTCTGCAAAATCTGCACAACACAAAACGCGAACACCCGAAACCCGAAATACAAACCCAATCAATCTGGCCCTAAACTACCCAGAAAACATGGACCAAAAAGCACCTAATCAAGCCACTAACACGCCCCAACAATACCCGCATTAAAATCAGCCGATTCGACAAAACCAACCAATCCCGAAAACCACAAAACGAAAACGAACGACAACAAAATCAAACCACATGCTAAATCCACGAATCCGAAAGCATCAATGTGATTAAAATCATCAAACCGATGGGGGTAAATCCCCCACCTACAGCCAACGATGAACTAATGGAAAAACGGAAACAGAAATCGAACCTTAATAAAGAAAATCCCTAAATCACGATGATGGCTCGAATTCCTCGCGCCCCACGCCTTCATCACTGCTCGACCATCATCACAAGACAAGGAAGAGAATCAAAATCATCATCAACACCCCTCCATGGCCGAACTCAGGGAAAAGAAGAGAAAAGAACGGAAAAACAACTCACCCGCGTGACGAAGACACAACAAAATCTCCGTCGTGCGCTAACCCGAGCTGCCGCCCTCCTCCTTCGTCTTGCTTTGCTGATCGGTCATACAAGGAGGAAAGAGAGAGAGATGCGTGAGTCTGAGGAGGAAGAAGATGAAACTGACGGCAAGGAGAAAGAGGAAAAAGATTAGGGAGTTACATAATTTAATTCCTTAACTCCTCTTCTAATCAATAAGGGCGAAACGGTAATTCCATCCCCATCAAATTAAAAGAAAGAATAGGAAATCAAAACGTAATTGCCGAGTTTAGAACCCGCGATCTCTCAAATTAAATCCCTTCCCTCAACCGCTTTCACCCGAATGGGCTAGGTGAAAATCTTGAGATTTAATGAACCTAAATTAATTAAAAGCCGACCGGATTAACTAAATAACATAATTCAACTTAAAATCAATTAAAAATCGAAACGGACCAGAACGGGTTATCACACCTAAAGACAGCAAGTTCTTTTTCAGACTAGGAACATAACGGACGTCAGCTAAATCCATAACCGCACCATCATACATCTTCACCCTGACTGACCTACACCAACAACCTTATACACCGAGTCGTTCCCTATGAAAATGGAAGACCCATCTAGAACAACTCTGTAAGATCGAAACCACTCCCTATGAGGAGTCATGTGAAAGGAACAACCAGAGTCAAGAATCCACCCGGTCCTGAAGTCAATAGCATCCTCACCGATGCTAGGAGTAGCAAAACCAACTTTGCACTGTATCACATCTAGGCTCTGAGTAGCAATCATCAAGTCAGCATCACTATCAGCATCAAATTCAGAACCCTCAACAACAGCCAAATTACCCTGCTTGTCATTCTTGTCATCTGGAGCCTTTCCCTTGTCATTCTTCTTCTTCTCACCTAGCTTCGGACACTGCAACTTCATATGCCCAAAGTCTTTACAATAATAGCACTGTACTTTACTCATGTCTCGGCTCCTAGAGGTTGAGCGTCCCTTTCTCTTTCCCCTACTCTTACCACGACCACTGTGACTATCACCCATCTATCTACCACGAACAAACAGACCCTAATCACTAGACTGTGATGAGAAGTTTTCTTTAATGGTTTTCTGTACAATATCCGGAGAGATCAACTGCTCCAAAATCTTCTTATAATCGGTTGTCTGCATACTATGTAAAATCTGATCTCGAACCAGAGAGTAAGCAGGAGCCAATTGAGCCAACAATAAAGCAACCTTCATCTCATCGTCAAGCGAAAAACCCGTGTTAGTCAGATTCCTCATGGCAAGGTTGAACCTGTCAACATAAGCCTGCACTGACTCATCCTGTTTCATCTCTATCTTGAATAACTACATCAATAGATGCATCTTTCTGTAAATAGACTTATCCATATAAGTCTCTTCTAACTTCTTCCATAACAACTCTATCATCTCTTCATCCTACACACACCTCAGTACATCATTGGACAGAGCAAGGCGTATAGTGGCTAACACCTGTTGGTCCATGGTAACAAAAGCTGTAGTGGTTTTGTCAACCGTAGTAGCAAGGGAAATCGCCCTGACACAACCTTTCTTCACCTGAATAGAATTCATCTGAATCCTCTACAGAGCAAAGTCCTCATTCCTAGTAAAATGATCAATAACATATTTGGGCGCCATCAGGATCAATAAAAAAATAACAGAACAAATCTCAAACACTCACAGAAGACCATAAATCACAAATGGGGTAAAAAACCCTAATCAGCCTGAATCCCAAAATCCACCCAAGTAGCACGCTTTGATACTACTTATAACCCTGGTCTCCAAAGGACTACAAATCCGAAGCGCCACACGAATGTAACGCCACCATGCGAAACACAAAGGACAAACGGAAACTAAACCCAAAGATCACACAATTGGGAAAGCAGGCACAAAACTGGATAAAACAACAGCAGAAGATCAATTCACTAAATAGAAAGTGAATACAACGAGAATCCAACCAATGTTCACTAACAAAGATAAAAGTCGAACCTTTGACAGGGTCGATACAAAATCTAGCGATACAAAAGATGAAAACCCTAACTGAGAAGGAGAACCACAAACCGAAACCAAAGAAATCACTCCGAACAAACTCAAATCTCAAACCCGGACAATCCTCACGCCTGTGAATGCTTCACAATCTCTCTTCCTGGTCTTCTCTAGGTTTTGAACAGAAAGCACAAAATAAGCACACATCGAAACAAGACAAATCGAGCTTTAATACTTAAAAGGCCGCACCCGACGAGCATCTAGCCTAGTCATGTCGGCGTCTATCGGGTTATTACTCGACAAAAAACAAACAACGTCACGGACGCCTGACCCATCTCCGTCGGGAACCTTACCAGACAATGTTAGGCACCCTATAGGTCATCTTTCATCGCCCGACGAAAACAGAAACTCGACCAATTATTCAGGCCAGGCATCGGGCGCCTGTCTAAGGCCCAATGAGCGCCCATCTTCCCTACTGTAGCCAAAACACAGGAAATCCAAATACAAAGCTGCTAAACGCCAATGACGTGTTAGAACGAAAGTCGCATTTCACAGAAAGACATCAGTCTTATGTCGGTCATGTCAAATTCTTGTTGCATTGCCTCTTTAAACTTTTCACACATGCAAGAATCGATTCCTATAAATATAAGATCATCCACATATAAACACACAAGCAGTATATCTCTATTTTACAATATAAAGCATGCTTATAGGGGCATTGAGTGAATCCTTATTTCTTGAAGTAAGCATCAATCCTGACATTCCACATCCTTGGTGTCTGCTTCAAGCCGTATAAGGAATTCTTCAACTTGAGAACCTTTTCTTCATGTCCTCTCTTCATATATTCAGGTGGTTGAACCACATAGATCTCCTCTTCTATATACCCATTCAAAAACCCTGATTTCACATCCATTTGAAAGGTTTGCCACTTATTCTGAGCTGCTAAGGAGATGAGCAATCGGAAAGTCTCCATCCGAACTACAGGAGCAAATACTTCTTCATAGTCAACTCCTACTTGTTGCATGTACCCTTTTGCCACGAGCCTTGCTTTGTATTTCTCAACTTCTTCTTCATTCTTCCTTACGTTATTACTTGCTTCAGTAACTTGAGAGTTATGCCAGCATTCAGAAGCATAATGGCCAAATTTGATGTTGTAACAACGAATCTTGAATTTTTCAGTTCTCCTGTTAGTGCAATAGCCTCCTCGTCCTCGATTGCCTCTGAAGAATTGATTCTCTTCACATGAATTTAATTCTATTACCATTAGATCATTGATTGTTGTTCCAAGTTTGGTTTGATCCTTCACCCATAGGTTGATCAATATGAGATCCTCCATACTCGCGGTCTTTTCCACGGCCTCTTCCTCTACTGAAACTGTGACCTCTTGGATCTTGGTTCGAGTATCATCTTTCTTCTTTGTCAAGGACAACTTGCTTTGAAGCACACTATCCATCAATTCATCCTTTTGCCTCTTCTTAAGTCTTTCTTCATGGACTTATAAAGAACCCATGCGTTTATCCACGGTCATAGTATCCAAGTTTTTTTATTCCTCGATAGATGAAACTGTTACGTCTGAAAAATCTCGGGTCCGGTTTAGACCTGGAACCTCCCAAAGGTAGACATCCAAGTCCCAACGTTAATCGGGCAAGAGTGGCTCCGGTTGACTCGGGGGAGAAGAGGAAGTACGGTCGATAGCTTCGGTTCGTCCAGGCAAACCTGAAATAGAAGAACAACCCCGTCAAAGGGTACCTCGAGGTGTGAACCCGGAAAAACCGCTCCGACGCTCAAGTCAGCAATTGAAGGAGAAGGTCGGGGCTCCGGAATATCGGAGAGCCGAGTAGGGTCGGGCCGGGTAGTGATCATCGAGCCGGGTAGTGCAGCAAAGGCAGGGATGTTCTGCTCGGGAAGAAAGGAGATAATAGACTAGGATGTGTACCTCGGGGTAGAGGAGTATTTATAGACAACCGGGGTAGGTGTAAAATTACCTTTATACCCCCGTTTCCCTACTCAGGCCGGGTGGTTGAGCCGGGCTGGGAGGCCGAGCCTGGTCGAGTCCCTCCTTGCTCTAGTTCAGTCGATCCGGCATCATCGTCTTGTCCACGTGTTTTCTTGGAATAATTCACATATAACAGCAACGACTATGTAGTCGAATGTGTTTTCCAAAGAGCACACAATCTTCTCCACCACTCTCTTATCTTCCAAAGTTTCACCATTCCTTCTCAGTTGATTCACAACTGTCAACACTCTTGTGAAATAATCTAAAACAATTTCTGCATCTTTCATGTGTAAAGCTTCAAACTCACCCTTTAGAGTTTAAAGGCACACCTTCTTTACCTTCTCTGCTCCTCTATGGGAACTTGCAAGAATATGTCCCATGCTTGCTTGGATGTAGTAGCGTCGGCAATCTTCTCAAGCGCTGCTTCATCTATTCCTCGATAGATTAAGAAAAGAGTTTTATTATTTCTCTTTCTTACATCTGTTGAAGCGGTTGTTTCTTGTTCGTGTTCCTCATACCCTCCTTGCTCGGCCAACTCCCACACATCTTGGGATCCAAATAAAGCCTTCATTTGTATGCTCTAATTCTCATAGTTGCTTTTAGTGAGTCGAGGAATGGGAAATGGAAAGTTGGTGGCCATTTGCTAGCTCTAATACCAATTTGATGGAAATGAAGAATACACAAAAGGCTTGGAGGGATGAATTTTGCTAATCTGATTGTATTGAGAACCGATAAAGGATGAGATACATTACAATTGAAACATTCTTCCTCCTTATATTCTACCCAGAACTGATTCTACGAACCTTCTAACTGACTAGTCATCAGTTACATAGTCCATCTGTTACATCATGCAATGAATCAGGTCATTAATCCATCAATTACTCTAGTAGTTATTGAATCATCCATTAGTTACTCTAGTGCATGAGTTACTCTAGTGCATTTAGTTAAGTTTAATTTCCAACAACTCTACCAGTCGACGATTAGTGACTAGGTATTACACTTGTCTTGGTGATTCACCTTCATCTTGGAAATCAAAGAAGCAAACAACGGTGGCTCATTCTTCCGTGGAAGCAGAATATCGTGGGATGGCTCATGCTACATCCGAGATGTTGTGGTTGCGAACCATCATGAGAGAACTCCGAGCTTTTAGCCTGATCCTATGGAGCTCTTTTGTTACAATATGGCTGCATTACATATTGCTTCTAATTGCGTCTTCCATACATCAATATCCATTGTCATTTCGTTCGAGATCATTTAATGTCTAGTGAGATTTCCACATCTTCTTAACGCATGAGGATGAAGTTAAAAGTGGGTTGAAGTGATAATCTTAATTCTCATCATATCCCCAGAATATTTTTTCAGAATATCTCCACGATTCTTGCTCTTTAACAGCGTGTAACAGCTGGAAGCTTATCACCAAAGAATATTCCTAAACATTTCTTTCCTTTTCTTGTTAAAATCTGATTCTTAGATTTGTGCTAGCCCTTTATTATATAATAATGCATATCAGCACTACTGATTGATATACGAATAAGACAAGATGTGAGTTTTTTGCTTGTTTCCGTTCTTCAGTTCTCTGATTTCTTTATGGTATCAGAGCCCAACCTGGAATTATATCACATCTAAAAACACAAAATCATAGACTCCAAACACAAAATTATCCCACACCAAACACAAAATCATTCACCCAAACACAAAATCATCCACACCAAATACAAAATCGTTCATCCAAACACAAAAATCTCTCCACACCAATTTTCACCTTCTCTTCCGCTCAAAACACAAATCTGCAACACCAAAAAAAAAAAAATCTTCACCACACATCCATCCAAACACAAACCAGAATCAACTCCTTCGTCAACACCCATACATTCAAAATGACATCCTCACTCAATGTGGGTTACTTTGTCACCCTTAAACTCACACAATTCGACTATCATGCATGGCGAAAACAGGATGAAAACAAGATCATCTACTCCGTGATTAGACGCCCACAAAGGCCGCTCTCCTTCAATTTCAACCCAAACTTTGTCTCTACCCACGGCAAGGTTTGCGAGGGGATCTTAACGCATGAGTATGAAGTTAAAAGTGGGTTGAAGTGATAATGTTAATTCTCATCATATCCCTAGAATATTTTCCCACAATATCTCTACGATTCTTACTCTTTAACAGCGTGTAACAGCTGAAAGCTTATCACCAAAGAATATTCCTAAATATTTCTTTCCTTTTCTTGTGAAGATCCGATTTCTATATTTGTGCTAGCCCTTTATTATATAATAATGCATGTCAGCACTACTTATTGATATATGAATAAGACGAGATGTGAGTTTTTTGCTTGTTTCCGTTCTCCAGTTTTCTGATTTCTTTACATCTTACATCTCCACACATTAGCAACCTGTAGATTTATTCACCAAAGAGTTGGGCAAAGATCAGCTCAGGAATGCTTGATGTATCTACTTCTTTCCTATCTAGTAATTTTGATGTGTCTTAAACATCTTTATATATTTTGTACGAGATCAATGAGAAGGTACAAGGAAAAATGTTTGAATTCTTCATAAATATGCTTGATTTCTTCACACTTCACACTCGGTCAGACTAAAAGTTAGTTAATTGTGTGTTTATCGTTGAGCAGGATCCACTGGAATCGAGTGAACATGAGAGCAGCAAGGCATTGGCACACATAGCTTTCCTCAAATTTGTAGGCAAGAGAAAACAAACGATTGAAGTGAAGAGAAGCAAGCTCAAAAACCAAGCGAAGACAACAGAATTTACCGAACACACACATTGTAGGCACCAAGAACTCTCTGTTTGAAATGGTTAATTAAAACTATATTTTTAGCCGGGTTAAGGCTTGAAATAAGTAGAACCCCAAAAAGATTTTTGAGGTCTCCGAGATATAATGCGCACTTGATAATGTGAGGAACAACACCTTACAAATAGTTCGTCAAAATTATTTTTGTGTGAATGAGAATTAGGAGACAATGTTGGTCTTTTATAGTAAGAAGTCTTAGGATAATAGTTCTATCCCACATCGACCCATGAAAAAAATAGTGTGGATTTAAACCTTTTGGTGAGATGTGTTTGAGTATGAAAAAATCAGTGTTGGCCCACTTGTGTGCCCACTGAATAAATTTGTTTTTGTACCAGGTATTCAAGATTTTAGATATTTTATCAAAATAAAATTGTGTTTTTCACATAATCAGTGATGAGGATAAAAAAAGGATAAAGAATGATCAGATAGTGGCTTGGATAACTTATGTAATGTGTTGATTTTAAAACTTATTTGTTTTGCAAGTAAAATGGTGGGATAAAATTTGTCAAAAAATATTCGCCGTGAAAAAAAATCGCTATAAAAAATTGGTCAAAAAAAATTCGCTAGAAAAATTCACCGAGAAAAAATCGACAAAAAAGTTTACTGGGAAAAAATCGTCGGAAAAAATTCACAGGAAAAAGTTCGCCGGGAAAAAATTGTCGGAACACGTTCACTGGGAAAAAATTCAAAGGAAAATTTTCATCGGGAAAAAATTATCCGTCGGAAAAAGTTCGACGGAAAAAATCGTCGAAAAAAAAAACAGACGCCGGTCAACGGCGTTGACCGGTGGGCAAGCCTTATCTTGCCGGGGTGAGCTAAAATAATACCCCCATGTTACTATTTTATCTCACCTTCAAAATAGTCCAATCCCGCCTCCCATATCCCACCTTCAAAATTCGATACAAAACAGGAGACAAGGAATGAGTGAGACTATTTAGAGCATCCACAGTGGTACATGACGAGTTTTTTGAGTGTGTGAATAATAAGAATATTGTGTAATAATTTTTTGAATATGAATGCGTTTTTGGAGTGTGGATGAAAATATGGATGGATGAATAAGGAGAGATATTGTTTAATGATTTTTAAAAGACTCGACGGTACACTCAGTATATAGAGTTTTAGATTGAGGGGAGTAAAAATTTTAAGATTTTTATTGGGTGAATAGTGAGATTGTTGTGTACTGATTGAGATACTCTTAGTCTAATATCATATTCTTATATGGTTCGGTCAGTGAAGTTAATAGGTCTCATCATTGTGTAGTACAGTAGTTGTTTGGAATTATGATACGTCTGTTGTTCCCTGTTCCGTTCGAGTTTCGTTTTATGTCCTGACAGTTGTGTCATTGAGGAAACATCAACATCATATTTTATTTATATATTTTATATTTTAGTATATATAATGGGCATGATTGTGTTGAATATTTACAACCGTGAAACAACGTATTAAAACCAACACTATCAACAGCTCACATCAAAAGACTGACTAACAAATTACAATAGCTGACCTGACTCCTGAGATTCGCTGCAACTACATTGCAATGTAACAGACCTATAAATTTACAACACGGGGAGAGGGTTGGGACTCTTGGTTGATCATAATTCTTCCACATCCCCCGGCATAAGTTCAGGTCACTGTCTTGCAGCTATGAATCTACTAAACAAAATAAGCATTAGGTGGTGCTAGCAGAATGTTCCCCAGAGAAGGTACTTCCATAGGATGCTGATCCGTTCTGTGAAGTCGCTCCTGTTCGAGCCTTCTGCATTTGCCGCAGCCTGAAGGCATCTCTTGGAAGTGGAAGGCTCTGTACAGTTGTTGTGTCATCGTCCGAAAGAAAATCATCACTCGGTGAATCTCACGCATTATTCATCCGAAATATGACCAAGGAAACTTGCATGTATTGTTGATTTGTGTTACTCGTAACAAAAATGTATGTATGTATGTATAATTATATATATATATATAATAAATCAATTGTCAGTAGCATTCTCTTCTGGTGCACAAAAGTTTTTTGAAGCTTCTTTCTGCAGAATGTTTATGCAGAAGACTGGTGTGTGTCATCTTTGCTGGCTGTTTCAAAACCTTTTCAAGCCACCGAAAGAATTTCTGATTAGAGGGTAGTCTAACCCCAACCCCCACACCAGAAACCCCGAACCCCTAAAGCATACATCGGAACCCGAAACTCCAAAACCCTAAACCTTAACCCCTAAATCTTTAACCCCAAATCCTAAACCCTCAAACCCTTAATCCCTAATCCCTAATCCCTAATCCCCTAAGCCAGTTCTGATATTAAGCAGCAAATTTATAATCATCGTCATGGCACAACTGCAAATTTTCTGTTCTCTAGTATAAAGAGGCATATAAAGATTTTGTGGGCATGCCGTGCAACATCTGAGCTACATATGTTTCAGTCTTCAATCAGTGAACAAAACTATTTGAGAACACAATGAAAAGTTGCAAAAGAAATTCAATGGTAAAAACGTACTCTGTACATGTTTCCTCTTTCCAGAGTGTCGATCCCTTGTTGTTCTCATGGTTGAGCCATGGGCCTTTGTTGCACCGGGAGCCTCACTGGAATTAGCAACTCCACCTGGGGCTTGATTTGTTGCACCTGACTTGACATTTTGTCCGCTAGAAAAATTGCTTCGCAAACAGATGGACAGTACAAAATCCGCATCTGGCACTGGACCTAATTAATATACAGATGGAAAATATCCAAGAAAGTTAGCAACAGATGCGACGCATCTCACAGCAGCGTCAAAAAAATAGATTCTGTCCTCGGATTAGGTGATGCATAGACATTACTATTCCCAAATCAACTTCTTCACCAAAATGCACGACAGACTAACTTGGCAACAATGTCAAATCTAGCGTGCGCATTGGGAACAACGGATGCCACCACCTGGAGTATTAGTATCCTTGCTCTGCTGTACATGATGTAGAGGAAGCTGATGCACACCAGAAGCCAATAACAGCTCTGATATTTATGTTCACAGATTTACTATATTGTACGAGAAAGGAGACAGGTTCAAATATAAACTACAGAGCAAATGCAAGAGGGGGAATAAGAAATTCAGTCAATATTTTATCGGATCTGGTGGGATCTTCTGTGCATTGTATCCACTAGAAAAATTGTCGGATCACTCTTAGAAAAATTGTCTGAAAGAATGACTATATTTGTTGGATATTCTGTGCATTGTATCCCTACGGATTGCGTGTGGCCTACCCCACCTAGTGGGATTTGGTCTTAATGATGATGATGATGATTTTATCTTTGATTATCTAATGATCACTCTTTCAGGGGGGTAAAAAAACAAAAGAAAGGAAATTGTCTATTGGTTACATGTACTTTCAGATCTCCAATGTTCACTAAATTCTCTTCCCTAGTGAGACATGTTTACATATGATGACACAATAATGTTCAAAGTACCTTCAACTGCAGGCAGATTTGCTATAAATGCAACAAGAGCAGGAGGAGCTGCTTGAAGTATCCCGTCAAGTACATTAGTTA
>JAOWBR010172060.1:0-23481 GCA_028571145.1 Dionaea muscipula
CATTCTTATTTGTCTTTCTTCTGTCCATCCATGAACGATCCATATTGAACATGTTTTAAACCTTCATAATTTAATTAAAATTGAGTTATTAAAAATATAGCATATCGTACATTATAATAAATATATATTTCTAACATTAATAAATTAATTAACCCTAAATACATGAATAATTTCTAATTCAAACCAATCATAAATAATCCCTAATTCCTAATTGAAACTAACCCTAAATAATCCCTAATTCCTACTTCAAACCAACCCTTAATAATTCATAATTCAAACCAATCCTAAATAATCCCTAATCCACAAAATCACAATTCTAAATAACTCAAACAAACCCTAAATAATCTCTGATTCAAAACGCAAAAATTTACTAATTAATACACAAAATAATTCGAATAATTTGAAATACTCACGTCCACGCCGCCAAATACTCACGTGCTTGACGCCTGTAGCCTCCCGCCGTCCACTGTCTGCCACCCGCCGCCCGCCGACCGCCCGCCGCCGTCCACCGTCGTCCACCGTCGTCGAAGGGCAGCAACAAAAAATACAAAAATTAGGTCAAAATAGAGCTTAAACAAATTAATAAATTAGTTCAAAGAAATTCAAATACTCACCGTTGCCGTCGTCCACCGTCGCCGCCGTCGATCTTCGCCGTCCTTTGCTTCGTCGACGGTCGCCTCGCCTCTCACGCCCTTTGTTTAATCGACGGTCGCAGAACAGCAGCAGCTACGCGTGAGAAAGAGGGAGGAGGAGAAGAAGAGAAGTTCTGTAAAATTATATCGATTTACTTACCGAGGGATTACCGAGGGATATAAATCCCTCGGTATAATTCTTTACTGTCCGACGGATTACCGTGGCTTTACCGAGGGATTTTAGCGAGCGATTTATTCCCTTGGTAATCCAACGATAATTAAAAAGGTACTTCTCTGGCCGAGGGATTACCGAGGGATAGTTTCCGACGGATTATTTCCCTCGGTAATCTCACGGTAATAACCGAGACTTTCGACCTAAAGATATCCCTCGGTAATCCCTCGGTAATTACCAAGGGAATTAATCCGTCGGAAACGATCCCTCGGTAAAACACTGTTTTTTTGTAGTGGATGATCTCATGAGAAATACTATACAAGTACGGATGTGGGTAGCAAATCGTCATATCAGGTAGAAGTGTGTGATAACAATGGGTCTATCCCAATTCTCAAAAACATGATTATATTAGTTATTTAGTTTGCATTGCAAACCTCACCAGTATTATGTAAACGCATACATTAGTATTACTTCATAAAGAGACATTGAAATTCAGTTCATCCTGATCATCAATTGGGGCTATATACAGATATATCTTACTAATTTACCAGACATCGGAATCTCTAAACCAAAGTGTTTGATCCGATTCAGGATCTTGCTATTTGGCATGAAACCTAGAAAGAGAATTAAAAAAAATACTAAGTTTACAATTTCTTAAACTGTACTTAAAAAAAGATTGTGGATCTCACACATTATTATATCAATCCATCTTTTCTTTCAACTTTCATTTTGAAACGAAAGGGAGCAACAGGTGGTGCCCGGCCCTCCGTGACCCTGACTCAAATGTCTCCCAAGGCCAAGTTGTTTTCTTAAACTTTATCTTAGCTTACACTTAGCTGAATCGTATGGGGATATGCCTATTCATTAATATTTTTTATTGGCCTCCACTTGCATGTTGGTTGGCCAATGGTCTACACCCACCGAGCGCAGACAATTATTTATACTTTATTATTACTATCGTGATGTGATCCTTAATTATTGGTAATCCCTATTTACTTTGCTCATCTCATAGTATAGATTTTTGTTAAAAATGTAACGGTTGCATTTTTATTTGCGGAATATTGAATAAATATTAGTAAAAATAGATAAATAGACGGAGAAGACGCGAGAGAAGTGGAGCCAGCCAGGTCACACTCACAGACGCACATAAATTTCTCAGTCTCCCACCTATCACAAGTCACAGCCCAGCATAATAATAAGCAAGAACAAATATGTAAAAAAAAAAAAAAAGGATAATAAATCCCTGCCCTGCGCCCCCCTCCTCATCTCCGCTCAGCCATGGAAACCCCGCCAGCTCCGCCGATTGCCGGCGCCGCCACAACTACGGTCCCCATTGTGACGCTTACTCCCGCTATTCCTTCCCATCTCGCCTACCCGGACTCCCTCGAATCCTCCCCTCGCTCCCGCACCGCCGATTCCATCGACGACCCACACACCTCCTTCCCCGTCCTCCCTCCCCCCGCCGCCGCAAAGCTCCGCCTCATGTGCAGCTACGGCGGCCACATCGTCCCCCGCCCTCACGACAAGTCCCTCTGCTATGTCGGCGGCGATACTCGCATCGTCGTCTTCGACCGCCACTCTACCCTCGCTGATCTCCTATCACGACTCTCTAAGCTCCTCCTCAACGGGAAACCCTTCACCCTCAAGTATCAACTTCCCAGTGAGGATCTCGATTCCCTCATCACCCTCTCCACCGACGAGGACCTCGAGAACATGCTGGACGAGTATGATCGCCTCCACTCCGCCGCCAATTCCGCCTCCAAACCTTCCCGTCTACGGCTCTTCCTCTTCCCGATTAAGCCTGAGGCGGCGCCTTCCTCGATCGGATCTGTTCTAGAAGGTTCCGCCAAGTCCGACGACTGGTTCCTCGACGCCCTTAACGGGACTACAGAGATCGCCTTGCAGAGAGGGTTTTCGGATCCTACTTCGGTGAATTGCTTGCTTGGGCTTGAAGAGAACGTGGAGAATTCGGTTCCCAATTCGAAGGAGGGTGATGGGAAATCGGGGAAATTGAGGAATAATAGTAACAATGACAGTAATCAGGATGTTCATTCGGTTCCCGATTCTCCGATAATTGAGACCACATCGTCGTTCGGATCTACTTCCTCTTCGCTTGCTAATTTGCCCCCAGTTAGGGTTCATGTCGAAGATGGTGGAGGAGGAGGCGGCGGGGTTAGGGTTTTGGACCAGAGAATTGTGGGGATGTACGAGCAGTTCTCACAACTGGGTGTTGGCGTAGGACTGCCACAGGAGCAGGATGATGGTTTTGTTGTGATGCCTTCCCAGGTGAATATGGTGAATACTACGGCGGTGGCCGGTGTTCCGGCAGCGGCAGCGGCAGCTTTCTCTGAGTATCTGAATCGGGTTGTGCCTGATGATGAGATGTCGGATCATGGTGTTTCCGTGGGGTACCGGAAGCCATCTGTGCCGCAGAATCAGCCAGCTATGATCTCCTCGCAGTCGCAACAGAAGCTCATTGGTGCCGATTTGCCTCCTTCTGATTCCATTTTGAGGTATCCTCGGGTTCTTAATATTCAATACCAGGCCTTAAATGAATCTAAGTTAGTTGTGATTACTCATTTGAGTTTTCTTCCTGCTTTTTGACTGATATTTGTCCTCTTTTGATGATTTGCTTGTTCTTTGAGCACCATTTGTGACTAATTTATCTGTTCACTTATGCTTTAATGATCTTATCAGTTCTGTTATGAGTTACCTGCTTCTTCTTTCTGGCTAGGATACTCTGGTGCCCTTGTTTTTTGGAAGGATATAATTTGCTTTTCTGCATTCTCTGTGTTTCGGTTGGTTAAAGTTTTTCTACTTCAGTTTCAGGCTGGATTCTGATTTGTGCTTTTAGCGAGATTTGAACTCGTCTGTGCAATCATATGCCAAGTCTTGCATTTGCAGTTACCTTTGTGGTTCTGCAAATCGGCATTTTTTACAATTACACCTCTTGGATGGATGATGTATTATTGTAGATGTTCTTGAATGGCTGTTGATTGTTGTTGTTTTTTTCTTTTAACACACAGTGATTCTAGTCTTTCAAGTGCTATCTCTCCCCAAAAGACAACGGTCTATCAAGACTCGGGCGGTCAAGTTCCTGCCATAGGCAGTAGGGTTGCTCCAAACCTTGTCGATGCGAAGGTTGCTAATAATGTATCTGAGCCAAGCATCCTGGTTCAGATGCAACACAATTCGGATAGCGGGTATGGATTTTCCTCCCAATATGATCCACAGCAACAGCAGCAGCAGCAGCAACTTCTTCAACAACAGCAACCGCAACAGCAACAGTTCTTTCATGGTGCTCCGCAGTATGTTCAACATACTCCAGCTGGGCCAGTGCCTATCTCGAGCTACTATCCCTTTTATGGATCTCAGCTTCACCATCATCAGGGGCAGTACCCTCTCTACTATATTCCCGGTGCACAACCTCAAGCTTACAGTATGCTCGTACAGCAAGCTAATTTTACAGATGCCGCCTCCGCCAATGCTGTACCTTCTAGCCAGGCTCAAACACCTTCCAACGCTACCATAATCTCGAGAAATATAGCTACTCAAAGGCCGGAGATGGCTGCTGGTGCAGCTGCTTCAACCCTTGTTCAGGTACCATCTGGCCAGCATCTGCCTCAGCAGCAGCAACAACAGTTTGTGGGTTACTCTCAGATTCATCATCCATCTCAGTCAATCACCCCTGCTGCTGCCTCTGGTGCTGCTGGTTCTTATCCCTATGAATTTGCTGATCCGGCACACATGCGGTTATATTACCCTCAGCCTTTCCCACCACAGTTGGCTGCTCAATATCAAACAATTAGCTCAGCCCCTGCAATGGTGTCACCGGATTATTCTTCTCCTCAGCTTCCTACTGATAATGTCAAGCAGCAGGCCAGAAGTTCACTACCGGTGTAGGTGGCTCCGTGGCTGGTATGCTATGGTATGGTATCAGAGAAACAATTTTGAAGAAATATATACCGGATCTCGAGTTAGTTTGCGTCTTTGTTAATTTCTCTTCATGTGTGATAATATGCGTCTATAAATAGGAAATAAGTACACTAGAGGTTATCTGCTCCGCTTATCGAGTGGTACATGGTCATCTTATGCCGTACGTACATATACAAGTCGGATCATACCGTAAAACTCATAAACTCAATTGTTGATTGCTCGGTTGGTCTTACATATTAGTAACTATAGTATAATGTAGAGCGATTGTTGAACTAATTGTCCCCCTGTGGCTGCTTGGTTTTGGATTGATGGGATTTTGGATTGGAGCCTTGTTCTGTAAAATATATTTGTTGCCGTAGGTGCTTGGTTTCAGTTTCCGTGTAAGGAGTCTTCTCCTGATCCTTTTACTGCACAACATCGCCGTAAATTTTGCAGTGGATATGAATCCAATTGTGTATTGGGTTTCGATTCACCCCGCGTGGTTTCATTTTAGAAAGTAGAAACCAAGAACAGTGTGGATTATTCTTTTTTTTTTTTTTTTTTTGTCAAAACTGTAATTTCATAAATTGATGGTAAAGAAGACATCGGATCAGGAAAACTCCTTGCTTAAGGAACAACAGAGAAAAGGAGGAGGGATCATTTCCCATGTTTTGCAGCGCGTTTCCCCAGAAGTCTCTTGAGTCAGTCTGTGAGCAGTTGCATTACCAGATCTTCGAGAGTTGCATTACCAGATCTTCGAGAAAAGGAGAAAATCACTTGTTCAAACTGAGATCTAAGGGAGAGAATATCTCTAGTCAGTGGAACAATCAATATTGTGGCAGAACAATTTCCTTACAGAGTATCAATCAAGACTTTAGAGTCCCCTTTCAGGATAATGCGAGGCCAATCCAGTTCGGCTGCAAGCAGAAGACTTTTTCTGGCTGCGAGGCATTCAGAGACAAGAACATCACAAATATGGGGAATATTCTTGATGCGAGCAGCCACGAAAGTTCCAAGGTGGTTCCGGACAATCAAATCAATACCTCCTGTCCGCTTAATCAAATGAAAACTACCATCAAAGTTAATTTTTATCCATCCTCTAGGAGGTTTAACCCAATGATCAAAGGAAGATTCAGGAGTAACTCCTCCACTTGGACTGCATATTTGGCTCGGCCTATTTGCATCCAGATAGGAGTACGTATCAGACACTGCAAGACTATTAGCTATATCAGTGTGAATTATTCATTGTACTAATATTTTGTATACAAATTATACCAAACAAACAGGGGGAGGGGGGTATTGGTAAATTATTTCTCAGGCCCTTTGAGAGATTAATCTAATTGTGAATGACATCCTTTTGTTTTGAAAGATAGCTACTTAGGTTCATTTCTTCCTTCACCGTCGATCTGTGAACAGCATGGCTGGCGAGTCATTGTTCATCGAATAATTTTTTTATTTTTTTTGTTTGTGTATTTATGTGAGTTAATTTTTTTAAAAAAATATTTAATTCGATTAATTAAGGCAAATTTTATAAAGTGGATAGTTAAAATAGAAAAAATAAATTTTGTGAATATTTGATAAAAAAATTGCTGATTTTAATAAGCTTCTAAGCACGTAAGATTTGACTTCGGCGACTTTCAATAAAGCCCTACAATTTTGATAAAAAAAAAGAAGAAGAAAATATTCCCCCCACGAGGCCACGAGGCCGTCACGCAACAGCAGATTGCTTTCATTTTTTGCTACCGAATAACGGTGTCTCAAAAGAAGACCCGAGAATGGTACTTCAAGCGGCAACTCAATTCAACACCGACATGCGCTCAGCTATCCACATCGCATCATCGCTTCGCGACAGGGACTCGATTACCTCCCTCCGTCGCTTCTCCATCTGGCCGTTGCCGCAGCCGATGAAGTTGCCGAACTCGAGGTCGGCGGCGCGGTGGAGCCTGACGGCGTTGGTTCGCTCTTTTTCCATCGACAGCGGCGAAGCCGTACAGGTAACGAGCAAGCCGCCGATTTGCACCGCCGACGAGCTTCATTATGTTACGGTTCCTAATTCTGATTGGCGACTCGCTCTCTGGCGGTATCATCCCAATCCACAGGTTCCTCCTTTATCCCTTCCAACGTCGTTGTGTGGAGGATTTGGTGTGGTCTTTTTTGGGTGCTTGGTTTTGCTGATTTGTTCGAATTCGGTATGTGATTAGGCTCCTCTGAGGAATCATCCGCTCTTGCTGTTGTCTGGTGTAGGGACTAATGCCATAGGATATGATCTTTCTCCTGAGGTAAATCTTCGACATATTTGCCTCGTATTGATTGTTTCGATGGTTTTCTGCTGCAGTTTATTGATGGCGGAGGAATTGATAGCGAATCTCTGTGATGCACCAAAATATTAAGTTAGAAAGAAAACAACCAAAATTTATCAATTTACTTGTTTTATTATGAATTTTAACTTGAACCCACATGGTGAGTGGATGGTCGAGGTGAGTAAACCGTCGAAGTGACTATTACTAGCATTTGCAGTTGATTTTTTTTTTTTTTTTTGATAACTGGGCCAGCATTTGCAGTTGATGGAGTCATGATTCTTGTGGAAAGCAAGTCTATTGGTTAGATGTTTGCTATTGTGTATATCCTCGACTCCATATTTACTTGTCAATATTCATTGCACCAAGAGAGGGTGTGGGATTGGACACAACACAATGGTGTGTGAGATATGAGGAGACATGACAAAGGACATGATACTCCTCCTTCATATGTCTTATTGGAATTTGATGTAGAATGGACAAAAGAAAGGCACCGAGCACGGAAGAGTAAGACCTAGTCGTTTCTTGAATTTATTGTTCTGTTAATGGAAGAAAAGATAGCGCTGTAATGGGTCCTTTTTTCATTTCTTCACGTGGTTCCAAATTTGAGGGGGATTGGTATGAAATTAGCAAATTGCTAGGATGAAAGTTTTTCTTCATTATCTATGATTTGTTTTTTTTGGGTAACTAATATCTATGATTTGTTAACATGGGAAAGATATTTATTCTCATTTCCTTTTTTGCAAAACCCTCCTAATCTATTTATTGAATATGAAATACCAACACCCTAAATGTCAATAAATGCAAATATATATATATATGTATGTAGTGTTGGGTGTGAAAGTAGAGTTAAGTTTATATTATTAGTGTTTTATTTCTAAGTTGGCTATGTTTTTCAAATATAGACCCCTCAAATTTGGCACAAATTTTTGGATTTGTAAATTTTTTTTTCGTGATATCCTCAATTCTACATCGGTGGTTGAGGAGAGATTGATATTAAATATTAGTCTTATTCGGTTTTATATTTGTCGATAATACTTAATCTTTCCAGTTGGAGAGGATAAAAAGATTTTTTGTGGTGTATTTGGCAGAGCTTTGGGTCTGAGACGTTAAAGATGGTATGAGAGGGGGTCACTTATGATGAACTTAGTGTAGTGGGCACAAGTGCCACATAGTTGGACGATAAGTGAGGAAATTATAATACCTCAATCCCACATCAATAGTTGAGGGAGAAATTGATATCAAATATAAGTCTAATAAGTTTTATCTCTATCAACAATGTTTAATCTTTTTGAGTTGAAGAGGATAAAATGGTTCATTAAGGTGTGGTTGCAGGGCTCTAGGCCCGGGGCATTAGACATATGCTCCATGAATTCAAGTTTATATGATTCGTTAAATAGTTAAACATGACATGTGCTCAATGCTGGATTTTTATATTTGTTGTGGCGTCAACTCTCGTCATCTTTGCTTCTATGCTATACTTTTTGCTAGTTATGGATGCGTTACGTGATTGCAGTCATCTTTTGCTCGTTACATGTCCGGACAAGGATTTGATACGTGGATCCTAGAAATGCGGGGAGCTGGACTGAGTTTATATAATTCAGATGCCAAAGCTATCGAACATTCTGCTCTGACAAGATCTGCACAGATAGAGGCTGCCATAGAAGCTTCAACTGAACTAGAAGCTTCCGTGGAGCAGCCCCCAATTGTAAACGATGTTGATGTTGCCGAGTCCGATATCTCTGATGCTGAGGAAGTCCCAATGGCAATGGCGACGATGTGGGATGATTCAAAATTGACAACTGAGTTGACTGAAACATTTATGCTTTTGTCTGAGAGGCTTTCCGGTTTTCTCAGTGAAACTCAATTGAGAATTATGTCTGATAAGTTGTTTGATCAGATTTCAAGATTCATCGAAGATACTCAATTAATTGACCGTTTTAATGAGATCAGGGTAAATCTTTTGAGCTTGTTAGAATCGAGGGACAACTCTTCCATTGCAGGGCAAATCAGGGACCTGAGCGAAAAGCTTGTAAATATTATTGAAGAAGGTCAGCGCTCTGTTTCACCTCAATTATTTGACTTGCAAGAGCGTTTCACTACTACCATAGAAGATTTTCAGAATCAACTGGACCTGATTTTGAAGTATGATTGGGACTTTGATCATTATTTGGATGAAGACGTGCCTGCTGCGGTGAGGTGACATTTCTTTCTGCTGTGCATTTTAATTGTTTCATACTTTTTTAGTGTTGTGGAGCATGACAATACGATGCTCCGCGGCCACTTGGATTTCTCATCCTCAACCCTCTGGTGTTTTTGTTTTATGGATGCTGTTTTTTTTTTTTGGTTTTTTTTTTTTGGGGGTGGGGGGGCATGGTACATGCTCACAGTTTGCTGACTGAAATATACAATGGAAAATGTTGCACACGTTTAACAGTTTTTGGAATGCAGATGGAATATGTGAAGTCCCAATGCAAGCCAAAAGATGGCAAGCTCCTTGCCATTGGGCATTCCATGGGTGGTATATTGCTGTATGCCATGCTATCAAGATGCGGTAAGATGCCATGTCTCACTTTATGTTTGATATCATCGTGGCTTACCAATATTCAGTTTTCTGCATTGTATTAGTTATTTGACAACCATAGCCATGAAGCATCCCTTTCGGTGGCACTTGTTTCATTTTACAATTTGATTGTCTTTCATGTCTAACGTCAGGACTTCCCTTGTCCCCTGCAATTTGAGTGCTTAATATGTCTTGCTATATTTCATGTGAGCTGACCTGCTGATTTTTTATCCTCTTAAAGGACTTCCTCAGAGATATTTCAGCAAGCAAGATAAAATTTCATTTCATCATCTCCCACTTTACATCAGAGAGAAACTCTATACATGGCTCCAATCCCCTCAATCCTATACCTGTAGAAGTCAATCTGTAAAAAACCCCTCCTATGTGTTAAAAACCAGAAACCCAGAAAACCTCCACTACAAACCAACAAAAGGAGAGAGGAAGACAAACCCAAGACACAACCATGTCAAAAAAACGCAGCAGCTGGATTCCCAGGTAACATAAGTTCTTCCAGGAACCTGCAACCACCCACACAGGAGAAGCCACTAAAAGATGAACACCATCAGATGAATCCAATCACTAGAAGATCACCATCATCAAGCCCAACCATGTGCACCACTTCAAGGGAAAACTCACACATCAGAAAACCGTGAGCATCCCCCTACACATGCAGTCCTCCTGTCAAGAGTTCTGCAGCACGCACTAGAACCCAACCTCCCCTGCAGGCAACCATCCAACACAACCAACGAAGAAAGTAATCATCCAGATGGAAAATAAAATACTATAAATTGTATACAATATACTCAAAAACTTCCTCCACCAACCTCTCCTTATTTTGGAAAATCCTCATGTTCCTTTCCATCCAAATACTATAAATTGTGGCTGCAAACAGCCGTCTAGTTACTCTAGCTCTTGCAGACTTACCCTTTGCCACCTTGGTCTGCCACTGCATTAAGTAAGTCCATTCAGGGATTCTAGGCCTGAGCTGCACCCTACACATAACTCTTCTCAACAGGTTCCAAGAATAAGGGCAACTGCAGAATAAATGTCCATGAGACTCCCTTCCATCCAAACACAACACACAATGATCCTCATTAGCCATACCAAACTTTAGCAATTTGTCCTTAGTGTACAGCTTGCCTTTAGACACTAACCAAACCAGGAAGCTATGTCGAGGAATCATATCCCCCTGACCAAATCTGCCGCCACCATGTAGAAGAAACAGGAGATGGCCATAGTGCTCTGTAGACTAACCGAGGGCAAGGCTTGAGGCCTCCCCTCCATCGAGCCTACCCCTCCCTAACCTCCACAAACCTCTTGACAGCATCTTTAACCTTCATAAGAGCTTTCCACCCCCACAACCCTCTCTCCCCATCCACTTCCCACACTGATTCCCCTTTTAAGTAGTAGGAACTCACCCACTTGATCCACAACCTATCTTCTTTCTCCTGTACAGCCCACAACACCTTAGAAAGGAATGCTATGTTCCACAGAACCAAACAATGAATTCCGAGCCCTCCACAAGCTTTAGGGTGACAAACCTCCTCCCATGCAACCTTAGCCTTCTTCGTATTCAATGCCACACCACTCCAAAGGAAAGCTCGACATAAAGCCTCTACCTCATACAAAATTGTCCGAGGAATCAAAAGGATTTGCGCCCAATAGACATGCAAACTGAATGAGTTGGAGCCTTCCAGAGAAAGACAGGAGTCGAGCACTCTAACTCGTAATTCTACTAGTTATCTTCTCGATCAGGGAACTATACAACCTAACATTCACTTTCTGTATGGTCAAAGGGACTCCCAAATACCGAAAACAACCTTCCCCCACCGAAAAAACCCAATAGGGTAGCAAGTTCCTGCTTCCTAGGCTTTGAAACCCCACCAAAATACATAGAACTCTTAGTAAGGTTAGCTTTCAAGCCAGAAATCTCACCAAAGTGGTCCAAATGCTCACCGATCAGCCGAATTGACCCCTCATGTGCCTTTGCCATCACCATCAAAACAGAGGCAGACCACACCCAGATGCTTACAGCGTGGATGAAATTTGAATCCCCCAACCCTACTCATCTTCCTCAACCGTCTCGTCGGGTACTCCATCACAATAATGAACAGGTATGGGGATAAAGATCCCCCTGTCTCAACCCACGCTTCCCTTGGATATATCCAAACTGGCCACCGTTCAACGAAAAGGTATACGAAACTGTAGAAATACAAACCATAACCCACTCCTTGAACTTCAACGGAAAACCTAGCGCCTGCATCATAATATCCACAAACTCCCATTGAACTGAATCATATACTTTATGGATGTCAATCTTAACAAGGCAACGAGGAGAAATTCCTTTACGGTCATACCCAGCCATGATTTCTTGGCACAAGAGCACGTTGTCTACAATCGATCTTCCCCGAACAAAAGCACACTGTGCTTGGTCAATAATAGAAGGAAGAATGGACTGCAATCTGGAACATAGCATCTTAGAGATACCTTTATAAACAGTAGTATAGCAAGAGATGGGACGAAAGTCGCTCACTGTATCCGGGTTCTTCTTCTTGGCAATGAGGCACACCACTGTAGAGTTCACTACCTTGAGCATTCTGTTATTATTAAAGAAGTCGAGAACGGCTTCAGTCAGATCACCCCCCACAATCCCCCATGCTGCAGAAAAGAACTTGGATGAAAACCCGTCCAATCCAGGAGCTTTCTCCTCCTGAATATCACGTAAGGCAATTCGAATATCCTGGGCAGAAAAATCTGCACCCAGCATATCCTATTGCTCTTCATCAAGGACCCGCCCTTTAGAGATGCAGTCCCAGTCAAACTGCTCTGTCTGAACCGAAGAGGTCCCCAACACATTCTCAAGAAACTCCAAGATCAATGTCTGGACAGTGACATCCTCAGTGACTCTGCTCCCTTGTTGATCGGTTAGGTTAACAATCATCTGCCTTCTATTTTTAGCTTTAATAATACTATGAAAATAAGCAGAGTTTCGATCCATTAATGTCATCCACTCATCCTTTGCTTTTTGCTGCAGCATACTATCCTCTGCCCGAAGAAGACTTTGAAGCTCCAGCACTTCCTCCTACATAACACCCCTGTTAGCCTCAGAGAATTCTCTATGCAGCTGTTCCTGGGCAGCAGCCAGTCTCTCCCTTGCTTGGTGGATCCTCGCCGAGAGATTGGAGAAATTACTCTTATGAAACACCACCAGCTCCCTTCTAACAGCTTTCAGCCTCTCAAAGAGCTGAAACATCCTGCAACCCACTCGCCTACCCCTCCATGCCCTCTCAACAGCCTGCTGAAGCTGAGGATGGTTAACCCAGCAGTTCAAAAAACGGAAGGAAGGTCTAGGCCTATGCACCCCGTTCAGGAAATGAACAACAACAGGAGAATGGTCAGACAGCGATGGTTCTAGAAAAACCATATAAGTGTCCTCAAAACATCCAAACCAGTTGTCGTTGCCCATCACTCTATCCAACTTAACCCTCATCCAAGAATTGCCCCCCTGATTGTTGCTCCAGGTGTGAAAACATCCTCTCCCAGGCACATCCTCAAGACCAGCAGACAAGTAGCAGTTTCTAAACTCAACATAAGGCTCAACATAGATCCCCACAGCCCCGACTTTTTCATCTGAAAACAGGAATGCATTAAAGTCCCCGGCAAGTATCCACGGACTTGAACATCTAGAGCCAAAAGAGCAAATCTCTCTCCACAGCTCCCGCCTCTGCAAACTCGTATTCCTTGCATACACAATTGAAAGCGTGAATTCTACTTGACCCTCCTTATCCGCCACCAAGCAATGGAGCACTTGGTCAGTACCCGAGATGAACGAGACATCCATCTTGTCCTTATTCCATACGTACCAAATCCTACCATTCTCCGCAAAATCATAGTTATTGAGTATCCCCCACCCCTTGCAGGAGGCATTGAGGATTCTCTTCAACTTCCCTACCTTAACTCTAGTCTCTACTATACCTACCAAACTCAGCCTATACTGGCTAACAAAATGCCTTATTTCTCTGTGCATCTCGGGCCTATTTAGACCCCTGACATTCCAAACACCGAGAGTCATGTGCACCAAAGGCAACAGGCGCAAGAACTTCTCCCAGCTGTTGGTAAACAGCAGCCAGTCCTCAAGAGATATTTGAATGATGAAAATGGAAGTAAATATTCAACATACTGTGGTCTGAAATGTTAGCTTGTTAAGTACTCTGCAGAAAATGCATATTATGATCTTCATACAAAGACAGAAATTTAATGGCCCAAAGAAATGCATGGTGATGTGGTGATGGTGGTTGTATGCTTCGATACTATTACTTGTTTCTGGTTCATATTATTTCCTCATGTTCACGAAGGTCTATGGCATTTCTGCTTGTTTCTGCTTGCTATGCTGAATCAACAGCTGTGATCTGATGTGTAACCGTTATGTGTCAGTATTCGAGGGAAGAGATTCCTCATTGGCAGCTGTGGTAACTTTGGCATCATCACTTGACTACACATCTTCCAAATCATCACTCAAATTGCTCTTACCTCTTGTATGTAGTGAGAATTTCAGTTGCAAAAACTTCTGCTTTTCTGATAAAGATTGATTTGAATAGTGTGAATTTAGACTGGTGCTCTTTTCTCTCAGGCTGATCCAGCGCAGTCTCTAAATGTTCCTGTAGTTCCTTTAGGGGCACTGCTGTCGGCTGCATATCCACTTTCATCGCGCCCTCCATACATCTTGTCATGGCTGAATAATCTAATATCTGCAGAAAACATGATGCACCCTGAGTTGTTAAAGAAGCTTGTGCTCAACAATTTCTGTAAGTAAATGCATGGTTTATGCCATTGATATGCACCTCTCATGGGTCTCTTTGGTGGATTAGTATGAGCTGCACTTGCGATGAACTTTCTGGAAAAGTTGAAACATTTGTTTTTTATTCTCATTTTCAAAGGTGAACCTTTATTGGGTATTTGCGCTCCCTCCCAATGTTCCCATGGTGTGCGCTGCAAAATGGTCTTCTTTCTTGACCAATGTGAAAATGCGCCTAGCGTGAAAAGTTGAGGCAGTTCATTGCCACAAAGCACTTCAAGTATCATTGTACCATTATACCAGGACTTTGATGCGATGGGGTGTACCTATCACTTTTGCTGTCATTTCTGATGTTAGTTTATAACTTTATATGCTTCTGCAGGCTTCCTTTCTTGGTTACTTCCAATGTTATTGGACTATTGCACTCCCATTTTTCTTTTTTCTTTTTTATGAATCTTTGAATAATGTGCTGGTGTTGCTGCTTGCCTGGTACTTCTTTCAGGTACTGTACCAGCTAAACTTCTCTTACAACTCACAACAGCCTTCCGGGATGGTGGACTATGTAACAGAAGTGGTACATTCTTCTACAAGGATCATCTTGCTAGAAGTGAAGTCCCGGTCTTGGCTGTTGCAGGAGACCAGGACTTGATCTGTCCTCCTGAAGCTGTTTACGGTACTTAAAGAAGAAAGATGGGCGACATTTTTGTGACCTGTAATTTTCTGTTGTGTGTTTTTCTAATCGTCTTGCATCTGTTGTCCCTTTTTAATGGATCAGAAACAGTTAAACTCATTCCAGAGGACTTGGTTACCTTCAAGGTTTTTGGAGATCCTGGAGGTCCTCACTATGCTCATTATGATTTGGTGGGAGGCCGATTGGTAGGGATCTACTTTCACTGCCACACATCCTATAGTTTTTCATTTAACCTTTTTAACTCTAAAATCTTAAAAAAAATAAAAATGCAGGCTGTTGATCAAGTGTATCCCTGTATAGTTCAGTTTTTGAACAGTTACGATTAGTAACCAGCTCGGGCATCGGCATACTACATGCTGACCATCATTTCCAGAAGTAGCAGAGCAGGCTTCATTAATGTGTAGGCAAGTGCTTGAGCTTCCCTTCTTTTTTCATGTTACTGAGCCTCCCTCCTGCATCCATGGAAAGATGTTTATCTGAGTGCCTAGGCTCCTGTCGCCCTGAACCGGAGTTGGTGAGCTTTGTTTGTTGCATTTGGAGTATCGGGTTTCCGCACTGTATAATGGTAGATGTCTGTTGTATTTCACTTGTCCTGGGTTTCCACATTGAATACAACATGTCTGTGTGTTGTATTCCACATTGTATAATGGAGGATGTGTCTGTTGCATTTCACACGTCCGGTCCGGTGTACATTTCTTTTTTGAAGGGTTGAAGGATAAAGGTGAAAGGTTAGACAAAGGCTATTTAGATGTTTGTAGGCAACTGAGGAGGGAGCTGTTGTTGCATGCCTGGTGTGTATTTTGAGTCGCACTATTGATTTTCCATGCTTAAGAAATTCACGTAGTGTTTTTTTTTCTTACAATAAATCGTTTTTTATCAGCCGTTTCAGGATTTCTGTGTGTTGTACATACTGATATCTACTCCAAGTATATCGAACGACTGAGCTGAGCAGAGAGACAATCGAAGAGACCAATTGAAACAGAAGATTAGAGTGTTGCAACAACTGATTCCTGAGTGCGACAAGATTAGAGATGGAGCCCTAAGCTACTGTGATTGATTAATGAGTGAGTAGCCAGAATGCTAATCGTCTTTTCAAACTTCTTAATTAATTCTGTCATGTATGCATACATGACAGAATGTTTAACATAATGTGAAAGATTGAAGCATTTCCCTGCTCACATGTATACATGATGACAGAATGTAATAGCAAGTTTTTTTTTTTTTCTTTTTTATGTACAAGTCATTGTTCAAAGACTTGGATAATTGAGAATTTAGCAGGCCGCCGGCGCTTCATTGGGTTCACAAACCTCAAAGCGCTAGCGAGCGCATGGGAATGAATCATTTGAATTTCTTGTCTTTGACAGGGCCCCTGGGGATTTTGCTGAGGAACTGAGAATCCAACTTCCTGTATAACCTCCTGATGCCTCGGCTGCCTTGGCTGGCGAAGTATTCCACCTCCTCCTCGTATCTTTCATACATCACGGGGATCGTAAACAAACAGAGGAAACCTGTAACGTTGGCATATCCATTCACAAAGACAAGGAGATTGTTCATCTTGAGCAACAGGAGTTTTAGTCCAGCAAATGAAAAAACAAACAAAAAAGATAGCCAAACAAATGTTCATTGAGAGGCACTTACTGATGTATAGCAGATTGAGAGCACTGGAGAAACTTCCGATAATCGATAATATCCAGAGGGAAGCCAATGTCTGTTTGAAACATGTACGTTAAGATATAAAACTATTTCTTGGGCCTTCTATTCTCAATATGGTATCAGAACAAAATCTACACTTTAAGCTCAAAGGGACGTGTTAAGATATATATATATATATATACTAGGGGTACCCCGTGCACCGCACGGAAAAAAAATAATAATTTAAAAATATCAACCATATAACATCTCTTTCTTCTCTTTAATTTTCTATTTTCCCCACATATTTTTCTCTCTTATTTAATTCTTCTTTCCTCTTCCACATCATCAATACACATGTCCATATATCATTGGCCTAAAAAATGTGTTACTCACAACTTATATCATTAATTATTTGTGTACAATATTTGTCTATAATTCAAAAAAATGCTCCTATATTATATAGATATATATATATTGGATCTTTAATCATAAGTTTGACCTTCTGATAGACTTTGTTTCTCACCAATGTGGTAGGATGATAAGATGTAAAAGTAGGGAAAGAAGGCGAGATTTAACAAAAATTTAGCAGGATTTTTGGGTTTACCACAACGAAGCGAGGCAGGTCTTCACCGGATGAGATCTTATATACGACGGCGATGAACCAATTAAGTTTGGAAAATATGTATCGTACAGTGGATTCCGAAACTTGGATATCATTGATAGATGGAGGTCTCCTGCATATGGAAGCATAATTAATAAAAATGAGCCTTGGTTTCAATAACTTCACAAGAGGGTATATGCAACATTACAAGTAGTGGAATTAAACACCGGCGAAGTGAAACCGCACCTGTTGATGAGATTGGAACCATAATTCCAGAGGAACATAACAAGCATCAGGGTCATCATAATGTAACACAGCAAGGTAATCAAATGGAACTCGGCTATCTCGAAAAGAAACCAAGTGATTGTGAACCCAACAAGGATTGTACCAGATAAGCTCTTGTCCCTCCATAACAAAAGATGAGCAACTGCTCATTAAAAAAAGAAAAAAAAAAGATAAAGATAAAGTATAAGTTGCAACCACATTAAACCATGACTCATGTTAGGACCGGACCATGTATATTGTTATAATCTAAGTGTTGAAGAATGAATAATTCAGCATTGATTGAACAATATTTGATATAAATTAGAGAGACGAGAGAGACGGATATCACCTCTTCTACCACCAAAAATCTCATAGAGAGGCCTTTGCCGAGTAAATAATTTTAGAGGCTGCGTTGGACGGTCATTATCAGAATCAGATGAGTAGATCGGCATGCCTCTTCAATCAAATTGCTTTTCTGAACTGTAAATAAAATGAAAAGACAACTCTCAACAACAGGCTAAATAAGGGGGTTGTTGCTTGTTCTATGCTTTCCACCAAAGAAACCAATCCTATAAGGAAAGAATGACTTTCAGCCTTGCTTGACTTTGCCCTTTCTCTGAAAATTAACCAGCCTCAAATTTCTCAACAATCTTCTTCACATAACCCATCCTCCACTAATCATCCTGGTAGCAATCTGCAATCAAGGTACCATTTTGTCCCACAGAGATGCCCTGTTGGAATACCGATTCACTTCATTAAACATAATAACATAACCAATTCTTCGAAAAAGCTCAAGATACTCTACCTTTCTTAAGATCCTTGATTGTCAAACCGTGACAGGTATCCATTCTCCCACAACTTTGAAAAGAAGTCGTCGTAAGTTACACCTGGAAGCATCTCAAAAAAGATAGCAGATCCGTGCTTTTATATATATTCACCGTAAACAAGAAAACAGAGAACATCACTTCTATGCTGCAAAGCGGAAAAGAAAAGGGATGCTTTGTTTTGTTTCATAGCCCTTTGTTTCTCATATAAAGGATGATCAAATGGATGAACATAGAAGGAACCAGTTCTGCTCGATAACTAGAAACAGAACAAACCCAAGCAAAATCACCATGAAGAAAACATAAAGGCAAGAGATGACCTATCTCTCTCTCTCTCTCTCTCTCTTCTAACCAAAGCTACAGTACACCTTAACCTATAGACATGAAAAGACCTTTCGATCCTCGCTCATCCATTCTAATGCACAAGTTGCTAGAATGACACTCCCCCGTTGATCATCATGCCTTCCTGAAGTCACCGACCTGTTCCTGTTCCTGTTCCTGACGTGTGAAATCAGCAGCAGTCATCCCGAGACCTTCGTTCCGGTGTTTCTCCCACCCACCGGTGTCTGCCTTCGAGTGCGACCAGTAGTAGAGGATGGATCCAACCATAGACAACAATGTCAAAGCAGATGCAGCAGCAAAGACACCCTTGCGGAGAGTAGCACAGGTTATGCCGTCACCACCAAAAAACCCTCTGTACTTTGTGTGATATGCATTCCTCGCCGACCCTGCCAACAGGCACGACTCTGCGCCCAAAAGTGTGACCCTGTAATGTGTGGATTTCGCCCGTTAACACATTGATGGGAGAGAATGAGAAACACAAATTACAACTCGAATGTTAATATTTCTGATTAAGCAAGTTGCTGCTCGAACAGTATCCTTCACTTAGCTCACACGATGTTCATTCCAGTGGGTCAATTAACCTCACCATATGGGTGTGCTTACAATGACCAGAAAATATCAAATTGCACATTACAAGTTGCCACATTTTAACAAAATGATACATACAAAAACAAATAATCACATTTACTTATATCTTTAATCTATCAGCTTAACTTAAGCTTTTGGGATTCAGTTGAGTTGTAGAACAATCAAAATACGCAATGGGTGTGCTTACAATGACTAGAAAATATCAAATTGCACATTACAACTCGAAACATTACGAAAATAAATAAGAGAACAACAACAAAAAAAAAAAAAAACATTCAATGGAATTGGGTACCAGGAGAAGACGAAGAAGAAGACGGCGGAGGTGGTAGAGGCACGACCGGAGAGGCCCTTGCCAAAGCAGAGGCATTTGGTGGCGGCGTTGAGGATGGTCTGGCTGATGAGCAGCAGCCCGAACGCCGCCAGGCCGTAGGCGGTGGAGGCGTCGGTGCCGTACACGCAGTACGTTCGCTCGTCATACTCGTCGGGAACCACTTTCGCCTAACCTCATCAAAACCCAATTTCGCCCCCCAAAAAAAAATTAGTCTGGCAGTCACCGACACATAGATTCAGCAAATCAATGGAAAACAAAGGGATGCAAACGACCAACGCAATGAAGGAAAAGGCTTACAGTGCTGCGACGTCGTTCGGCGCCGACGGCGAGGAGGAAGGCGAGGAGGTGGAGGGAGATGAGGACGGCCAATATCGATACTGACATTCTCATGCTCGTTTCCTACAAACCCTCACTTCAATTCTTTTCTTTGTAGCGTGGAGTGTAGACTGAGGACGGGGAAAGTGGAGCCTTTGCCGTCTTGGTGACTTTCAACGACTTTTCAACGGAGGAAAAAGTGTGCAGTGTGCGATGTTGTTTGCGTCGGGTCTTTTAAGTCTTTTTCTTCCTTTCTTTTTCTCTGAGTCCGTTGCTATACGAGTGTTTTTTTTTATTCACTGTGTTCTCCAGGTTATAAAGATTTTATAACAAAAATTCTTTTCTAAAAATCAGAAAATAAAAAATTTAAATTAAACATATTTTTCATATTTTAAAAAATAGAAAACAAGTTTAAAAGAGTCAAACCAAACTTCATGTTTATTTATTTTCAAAATTTTCGGATGTCTTCAACTCATCATATTTAAATAAAAAAGTTTATACAAAATATTAAATACAATAATATTTAAATAATTAAAAAAGAAGTTCGGGGTGGTCCGCGAAGTTCCACTCCGTGATAATCATATTCTTAAAATTGATGTTGCATCCATTAGGTGATCTTAATATCTATGACGTTGATGAGAATAAATATTGTGGTTCAAAAATTTAAAATTTTTATATTCGGTTAAGATATTTGCTCATTTTCTTTTCAATGATCCACGTATTAATTAATTGAAACAAATGATGCATACTCCCATACAAATCCATGCAATCTAGACAATTATTAATTCATTGTCAAAATGCGATAACATGGGAGATAAGCTTCCAACTCAGCACCTGACCTAAACGACTGGATAATGAACAGCATTAATTGAGGTGGAAATCGATAATTAATAATAATGACAACAGGATATATGCCAATTTTGAATGTTTGACAATCTTCAATGAAAAAACCCAAAAAAAAAAAAAAATACTGTCGATACTTCATATTTTTTAATTCATTTCTTCATATTTAATCTCTAAATAAAACTTTTATCTTAATGGAAGAATTAATAAAATAGTTTATTCTCTTACAAATATCTTATTTCTCTCTCTCATTAATAAAAGAAAAAAAAAAGATTAAACCGTTCCATGTAAAAAATCAGTTTCATCTCAAAATTTACTCCAACCTCATTCTCTCTCTATTTTCTAAAAAACCAGACAATCGAGTTGCTCTTATTCCGACACTCACTATCAAACACGTTGACAAGGACAAAATTTCTTAGCACTGGAATTTTTCCACCTCCCTCCTCTCACTCCCCCTCTCATCTTCCCTTCTCCTCTATCCCTTCTCTCAAGTTTTTTATCGTGTTCTCCAATCGTGCTGCGTAGAAACTCTCTAATAAGGATATTGATAACAGGATAAAAAAATACCCTATTTTTATTATAGGACTTTTTAAGTACAATAGACTGATCATGTACCAAAAGATTCAGAGGGTCTAGAATGTCTAGATGATCCAAGATAGGTAGGAGGTCCAAAGGTCTAACAGGGATAAAATATCGCATGTGGACCCCACACGTTGGTCCCATAAGTCGCAGCCCGCGGGTGTCCCCCGCAACCAGAGGTGGGTCCCGCACGTGGGTCCCACAGGTTCGAGGTGAACCCCACACGTGGGTCCCACATGACCAAGTTCGCAGCCCACTGGTGGGTCCCGCTGCTTTACTCATGACTCTACTGGATAAGCGACACATGTCACCACTCAGAATCCGACACATCATTCTACTCAGAGGTCGACACATCACTCAACTGAGAAGTCGACACGTGGCGGATTCAACCTCTATAAATACCCCTACATCTTTTATTTCAAAGATTCATATTTTAAGGTATTCTCATATATTTCTGAAATTTCCTATCTTTCAAGTCTCCACCTTTATAAGTCACTGATTTAAGCGTCGGAGAGAAATCTCGAGAACGACCTCGAGACCTCTCTAATGAACTCTCTCATTGTGCAGATCACAGGATTGACGAATAGGATTGACGTCTTAGCGATCTCGCGACCTATAACATACGACCTGGTGAATAGAGTTAACATGGTAGGATAGACGTTGACGCGATTGCGACTGGATTTTCATCTGTTATCATATACTATTAGTTAAACATAAATGAAGCGGCCATGACACTTTGTTCACAATTCTACAGCTTACCGGAAACATGCCAAACTTAGGTATCTCTAGAAGTAAAATAATTTTGGAGTTTTTGGAGTGTGTAAATAGCAAAAGGATTGTGTAATGATTTTTTGAGCTTTTGAAGTGGATGTAAATATGAGTGGATGAATAGTGAGAGAGATTGTGTAATGATTTTTGGAGTAAATGGAAAGCAATTTAAAATTTAGAATTTTTTGGAGAATATGTAATGATATGACCGATGAATAGTGAGAGTGGTATGTAATAATTTTTTTTTTAAGTGTGAATGAAAATTTAGAGAGCTGATGGTGTGAATAGTGAGGGAGAGAGGTGCTATAAATTTATAGATACCGGTGGTGATGCTCTTAATCACCTTCCCGCCACCTCAATGACTTCGATCTCTAATCCTTGCCATTTTGCTACTTGGAGAATTGACATTCAAGGTATGTATCCATGAGTTTCTGCCGGGAAAAAATTCCTTCTTGTTTAGATTAATTATTTTACAAAGCGGGTGGGGGTAATAATTACAGGAAGGAAAATGGAATTATTCCTACTTCCTACATAATATTGTCTGCCGATTTGATGTTTCTTGAAACATAACTATCGAAAATAGAACGTAATTTGAATATCGACTTGTCCAAACATTATATTCCGAATATGAAATTTAATATAGGGTAAACTAAAAGTCTAAAACCATCTAATTTAGGTTTTTTTTTTTTTGATTTATTATCGATCTCCAATAAAATTTTTTTGATTTGGCGGTATCACCATTATCATAGGTTCATCATATAAATATTTATATTACTATAAATAGTCCAGGCGGCGGAGAGTCGATCTTGCCTTCACCAAATGCAAATTATGGAATCGTGCATCCTCCCTAATTAATCCTCCTCTGATCCCCAGCACTGCAGGCAGCTAATCCTTCCAATTCCATTGCTGGTAGCCTCCGATCGATGATCTGTTGTATTATGTGATGCCCTTTGATTTCCGTTTCCTTCACATACGATCTGTCTTGATCGCGAATATGATATCTTTTCCTGTACGTGTCTTCACTAGGAATTTGATGATGATTAATGTGGCATTTGACATGTATGGATATCGTATCGAATTGGATACGATGGTTGCAGATCAGATGAAATTAGTCTAATCTTTCCCTTAATTGTTTAATTCTTCTCCATCGAGTACTGTCTATATAGAAATTTGATCCAGCAAAGCTTTGAGAAGAAAATGGAGGAGGGGTATTACTCGTCACCATCGCCTGGCTCAGCAGCTGATCTCTCGATGATTCTTCCTAGGGTTCTCATTGTCTCTCGCCGAACCGTCCGCAAAAACAAGTTCGTCGACTTCGTTGGTTCGTTC
>JAOWBR010172061.1:0-20365 GCA_028571145.1 Dionaea muscipula
ACTTTCAAAGACGATAGAAGGTTCAATACGCCATGCAATCACTCTATCTCTATATATATATATACTAGAAATTATCCGTGTAACGGCACGGTGATCATTCTTACAATTTTATTTACTGTCATAAAAAATTATCCGTATTCGTATTGTGCTCGTGTCATGTTGTGCATTATATATATATTTTAATAAAAAAAGAATAAAAATTATATCAATATTATATTCGTTTTGATTCTCATAAAAAATTATGAATTTTGACTATAATATTTTTATATTTGGTGGATTATACAGTGAGATATAAAAGAAAAATAAATTATAGATTGTGTATAATATTATATGATGTAATGTGAGAGTGAAAGAGAAAAGGATAACTAATAAGAATCTTTCTTTTGGCCATATAGGATAATTTAGAGAGAGATAAATTCAAATTATGTCCTATTTTATTGTATAGATATGCTTCTGAGATTTTGGTGTTCATTGCTAACGTTATGAGAAATTGGATGGAGAACCAGAATAATTTTAAAATTAATATAAAACCGTTGATGTTTGTTTCGGGAATATTTTTTTTTTGTGATAAAAGTTGAATTTTTAAATGTGCACCTTTTACCTAATTGTTTATGATTTTTTTGGATTATTAGGGATAAAGTTTGCAAAGAGGAAGGTGTCTTTACAATAAACGTCTTTATTGTAAAAATTTATATCGAAGGCGTCTTTTATAAAGATGACTTCAGTGTAAAATTTTATACTAAAGACGTCTTTAATAAAGACGTCTTTGTACATATTTTTGTAAATAATTTGATCGAAATTGTTTTTTAAGAATTTTTTTTAAAAAACAATAATTTTTTCCAAATTTCTTGAAGGATGAGGTATTTATAGCTAAAAGATCCTCGTATTTGTGCAGGGGATGTCGATTTTGGTCTTATTTAAAGCAGATGTCGGTAACAAATTTTAATTTTTTTTTATAATTTTATATAATTAAATAATATTGTTCAAGTATTTAAAATTTTATCTAAATATTATAAAAATTTAAAATAAATAAATAATTTAATTAAATCAGAGGTCGAGCTCGATATAGTATTTGTTGAGTCGATCAAGCTGAGCTTCAACCTCGAGCTGGTTATAATTAAATAAGTTTTGCTCATTCATAAAAATACTCAGTTCGGTTCCACTCGTTTATATCCTAATTTGAAGCATTTTTCACTAAGTGAGATCGATCACATGTATCATTCTAATATATTTGATGTAAAATATCCACTATGATAATTACTATATGTATTTTAAAAATTCTTTTGATCAAAATCCATTACATCTTTTTAAAAACATTATTCAAGATATCCCCGAAAATTGAGAGTTTAATAAGAAAAAGAGAAAGAAGATATTTTAGCATACAACAACAAAAGAAAAAAATTAAAAAACACACCAACTAAAAGAGCATTGCTAAAATATTTAAAAAAAAAAAAACGCACCCCCTCTGATAGTATGCACCCGGCTTTTAGATTTTTATTTTTAAATTTTTTAATAAAAATAATAATATATTATCATTTTATTAAAATAATTACGATGATATAATAAATATATTACCGTTTCATTAAGCAATAATATACTATTATTTTATTAAATTACATACTATCATTTTATTAAATTACGATACTATCTAATATAGTATCGTTTTTAATTACAAGAAACAATAATATAGTATCGTTTCCAAGGGGGGGAAAAAAAACAATAGCGCGCGCACGCGCACCCAAATGTGTGGGCAAAGTAATTTGCAACTAAAACGACGAGTTTTCTGAAAAATTGGACCTTCAAGCACCGTACCCAAACAGGTAGAATTTTAGAAAAAAATACGATTTTTTTATAAATTAATTCTTAAAATATGGTATCGGTTAAAATTCTTTTAAAATTATGTTCGAAGTCGTCTGTTTTAAAGGCGATATTGAAGTCATTTGTTCTAAATACGACTTTTTTTTAAAATTTTTACAAAGAAGTCGTCTGTTCTAAAGACGACTTCAATTAAAAATATTTTTTTAAAAATATTCTATTTTTACACCAACTTATTTGTTGAAGAGCATTTATTGGTATTGGGAATCCGAAACAGTATTTGTATTTTCTAAAGACGACTTCTTTGTAAAAATATTCAAAAAAGTCGTATTCTCTAAAGACGACTTTCTTTATAAAAGACGACTTCGTACATAGTTTTGAAAAAATTTTGATCGATATCGTATTTTAAGAATTAATTTATCAAAAAATTATATTTTTCTCCAAAATTCCAAACAGGTAAACCCGGAAAATCCCAAATTAATCGGGTTCTCCGAGCTCTCCAATTCCGACCGTGGCGATTTTGTTCTTCCACCGTCACACCGCCGCCCACGACTGTCGCCGGAGCTTCGTACCATCGTGAGCTTCCATCTTCGATGCCGGTCCTCGCTCATCTCTGAAGCTTGTCTACGGTTTTGTTGACGAAGTGTTCATTCGATCCGCTGAAGCTTCTCTTGTAATGGAGAAAGACGAACAATGCTTGCTATACTTGCCTCGTTCAAGTTCATTTCTTCTTTTCCTCGCCGGTGCTTTCACTTTGATTGCAATTCGAATCCTATATGTTGTTAATCGAAGCGGGAAACCGTTGCGGCCAGTGAATCGAAAACCAGTTAGTACCCTAATTGTTCTTGGTTCAGGTGAGCAAGAAAATCTTCTGCAGGTGTCTACTATGTTCCATTATACTGTTCGATCCTGGATTCTTAAGCCAATAATATGAACTTATATTTTTATTCGGGGATTTCCCCGATATCATCTTGTTCATGGCTTATGGTTCAGTAACTCTTCATTGATTTTTCTGGTTGGGTTCTTAGTTGGGTGGATGACAAGTATTCAAAGCTTGTTCCTTGATGCTAAAATGCGATCTATGGGGTTTCGCAAGAAGGGAAGCTCATGTCAAGGATATTTTTAAATCGAATGTTCACAAACTGTTCTGATGTTCATGAAATTGTATTCTACTTATGCTGTTACATTGTTATCCAGATGTTGCGCGCTAATCGTGTTGCTTATTATGTGTTGTGATTTGATCCTTTTGTCTTTACATGATTCGCGGTGTTCTTCTGCGGACTGTGTTGTTTTGTCAGTGTGATTGGAAAAAGTTTGGTGTTTTACTGAAAATGAGAAATAGAACACCATTAGAGCTTGTTCTTTTGATGCTCTTTGTTTTTTTCTTTTAAGTTGTAAGATTGGTAAATTTCTGAAAATTGTCCATGTCCCAAAACACTGATTACTTTCACCTTTTACCTTTTGGAAGAAGAAATGGTTGTTTTGAAACAGTGTTCACCATGAAATTTTCCTACAGTTTGAAGAACAAGTGTGGGTTGGTTTTGTGTCTCTGATGGAAGTTTTATGCCTGGCATACTATTGCTTTTCTTTCTCTCTCTCTAGCAAGGGTTGTTTTGTCATTCTAGTCTTGAGCAATGTTTTTGTACTAATGCAGGAGGGCACACTGCGGAGATGCTTAATCTCTTATCTGTGCTACAGAAAGATATATTTTTGCCTAGATATTATGTTGCTGCTGCCACGGATAACATGAGTCTTCAGAAAGCTCGCATGTTTGAGAACTCCTCCAGTGATGAGGTCAACCTCATGTACCTTTCCTCTAGTTGTAATTGTTGCTCACCATTCTTCTCCTATTTGGTTAAGTTGTGGGCCAAAAGGCCTGCTGTGAGCTTAATATTGAGATCCAGCTATGATTGCAGTGTGTTATGGACTGGGAGTTGGATGTGTAATCTCTAGTCTCCACAGTACCAATGTCGACATCCAATGATTGTGTTGTTTGATTTTTTCGAAATCACATTTATAATTCCAGAAGTGGAATCTTTTCTTGGATGGAATAATCTCAAGGTGGATTCTTTTTCTGTTTTTTTTTTTTTTATGTATTCTTCATTGAATATTGAAACAAAATTTTCCTTTATCAAGTATCATAGACGGTGTTAAAAAGCATATTGATGACACAGATAATGTGATAGAGGTCTATTGGTTCTAAGATACTAGGCTCACCTTTGAATGGAGCTGCTCATTGTGCTTGTATTTTAGATTATTTTAGATTTTAGATTTCTGTTTTGCTGTTTTGGTATTGTGCGTAAATGATACTTTGGAATTTCTTGCAAAGAGAATAAATGGAGTTCCATTTTGTGTGAGTCATTCCTTTAGTTCTAGGATATCACTGTATTTTGTAGGATTTTAGATTCAGGTGTTGTGTTTCTTGAATTTGTGCTTTTAATTCATTTTTTTAGTCTGCCTAATGAGTTCTACAATATAATCACGTTTTAGATAATTTTTAATTTTATGGATGTCATTTGTGTGTGTTATTTTATTAATTTTATTGAGAATCATAAACTTAACTTTTTATTTTACTAGAGTTGAAGACCTAGATAGGTCGAGTTTGAGTTTCCTAATATGCTACCTTGTATCCTAATTCAAAGCCATATAGACTTCAAGTAAAGTAGAAACTTCAAATTTTTTTTTTTTGGTTAATTTCGAACTTGGTACTGAATCAACTTTTTTGGTGAAGTGGGTCTTCATCGTTTACATTCCACTTCATTTTCTCTTGGAGTTTTGGAGATGGGAATGGTCAGAGTCACAACCTAGTATACCTTAGAGGAGTAAGGTGTGTAGCGGGAGAGGTATATAGACAAACTAGACGGCTAGGGGGAGAGAGGAGAGATAGCTAACCTAGCCATTCATTGGGGAGATAGATAGGGTACTACGTGTGGATGAATAGGTATAGAAACACCGGTTACATGGTGTTACGCGATGTACAAAACTTTCTTTATATTATCTTCTAGCTTGTCATGTTACATTTCTTCTTAGACCATTATGTAAAAATTTGAAACACGTTCAACAACACTTGTAATCAGCGAGAGTGCTCTACATTGGATGCTATGGTTCGTAGTAGCCTCTTTTTTTTGATAACCGAGGGGCACCGCTATAAGATGAGCGGACTAAACCTTGGGCCTCCCACAAACCCTGCTCCATGGGAGCCAGGTAAACAACTGGCAAGCCAACAGATAGGTGGCTAGTCACATGGTAGCACAAGCAGCTGTGGAGAATTGAACCCATGACCTTGCGGATGGTGGATGTCTCGTAGAAAGCTTTTTCTTTTTGATGCCAATGTATTTGTGAAGATGGTTTTAGCATTTGCTGGTTCCCCTGCTGCATGCTATTTTATTAGGAAGCTTTGTTCAGGTTTTCACTTGTTGCAGACAGTTGTGGAGGCTGCAAGGTTTATGCAGATTTATCGAAGCCGAGAAGTTGGACAATCATATGTGACATCTGTTGGAACCACTTTGATTGCAATTGCTCATGCATTTTGGCTAATATCGAAAACGAGACCTCAAGTGGTATGGATGGTTCCCTATCCTCTTTTCGTCACTTTTTGGGACACTTTCATCCAAAAGCATATAGATTGGGTAACTTAGTTTTAACCTTGTTGATTTATTCTGGCAGATACTATGCAATGGTCCTGGAACTTGCATTCCTTTATGTGGGATAGCATTCCTTTTTAAGGTTTGACCTAACTTGGTTCATCTGATTGTTTAAGTAATTTGAAAGCTTTTTAACTTTTGGAATTTTATCTGCATGTGCAGGTGGTGGGGTTCAGATGGTCGTCTATCTTTTATGTTGAGAGTATAGCTAGAGTAAAGAGGCTCTCTCTAAGTGGTTTGCTGCTTTACAAACTACGAATAGCAGATCAACTTTATGTGCAATGGCCACAGCTGCAGCAGAAGTATCCTCGAGCTCTATATGTTGGCTGTCTAATGTAAACTAGCTTCTTGTTCTTACTTCCCCATGTTGAAGTTTTAAGGTACTCTAGATGACTTATGTCTTTAGATTAATTATTTGATGCACAGGAATTCTGATTGGGAAGATATAAGTTTGTCACCTCGAAGGTGGATATAACAATGACAAATAAGTCATAAATGGTATACTTCGTAAGATTTTGAGATGTAAGCATAGCAACATTAATTAAAAATTTTCCTTTCCCCTGTATCATGGTAAACAACTTGAAAGAGCTTCTGAGCATGGTGCTTCCTTTCCTTTCTTTTCGACCTTTTATGCACATGCTTTTACGAATCTTCATTCTCACTTTCAATGATCACTCCCTTATACTTTTTTGGAAGTTTCATGTTATTCATTAAGCTGGTGATATGGTTTGTCAAGCTTGCTGAGCTATTTCATTCTAATGAAGGTACACTGGTTATGTAGGACTTTATGTAAAGCTGAGCTTTGTTGTATGCTTTACTTGGTCAAAGTCTTGTTCGTTTCCTAACATTTCAAATCGTGAAAAATTGAATTCATATTTCTTGTAACTTATGGAGACATTGAACGATTGTACTGTTTTCAAAGGGGGGAAATGAGGGAGTTTCTGGAAAAAAAATAAAAATAAAAATGAGGGAGTTATTATTTGCAAAAAATAAAAAATAAAAAAATTGCATCAGAGATTCACTGTCTAGGTGATCGAATTGGGCGAGGTGGATCAAAAAATAGTTTGGTTAGGGCATGAAGTAGATTGCATTTAGTTAGGGCACACATTGGGTGTACTGATCCTCATCCTCGCCTTACAACAAGAAGACCAAACTGTAGCCTTCGGTTGTAAAGAGTAAGCAGTGATGGCTCATGTCAAAATTGTCCAACTAGCCTTGCATATCTATTCCTTGTGTATTTGATTGTCATTATCAAGGCAAGAAAAGTTTATCCAATGCAAATTGTTACTCAAGATTCTTGTTGTTCTTTGGTCTCCTTCAAATTGGTTTCCTAGGCTTGAACTTGATTCATGGGATAGTGCTAACAATTGGGATGAAAATATAGGACTGGATATCACATCAGTATATGCTCTATCATGAAAAATACATGAAGTTGCTCTTCTCTTAGCAGGTCTGACCAAAGTAGTCGAGGAACATCATGTTGATGTGTTTATTTTATGTGTTACCTCCGGTCCTCCTGCTCTGATGTGTGAGCATTACTACCTTTGTTCTTGACTCTCTGATACTTTGTGAGCATTACTACCTTTGTTCTTGTAGTCGTCAAGATAATGTTGGTAGGCATATGAAACAAAGCCCCAAACGGCAAGCAACATGGCAATCGCTTTTATCCCGTCCATCTTCTCTTGGAAAAATGCCACTGCTAGAACAGGGATTAGAGGCAGTCCCAAAGTACCTACGACGTTAGTGAAGAGGGAAGACACGTGAACAATCAGCCCAAGTGACCCGATAGCAAAAATTTCCCAACACAGGGCTGTCCAGATAAGTGTCATACAATAGGACACTTTCCCTAATTCAAAACCTTCCATCTCCATCTTTAAAGTTTTCCATTCTTTGCTGGCAAAAAGTGCAACCACCATGGCACAGCTTGCAACGAGTGACTGATAGATGAGAATATCTAGAATAGCTATAAAACTCTCTGTTTTTAGCACCCTTTGGAAGATGAACTGTGTTAGTGAGAGTGCCAAGCTAAACCCTGCGGATGCCAGGACAGTGCAAACGAAGCCAATGGCATACTTGGCCTTAGACTCATCCACAGAAGTGGAAGAGTCGTTTTGAAAAACAAGAAGGGTGGATGAGATGGTGAGTAAAACCAAGGAATTCAATATATAGGGTGAGAACTTTTGTCCGTTGAGGAAGAAGGCGAAGATTGCATTGAAGGCTAACTGTGATGCACATAGGAGAGAATAGGTGGATACTGGAAGGTCTTGGAGGCCTATTGTGTACAACACACAATATCCTGCAATGAGTAGGCCAAGGCTTAGGTATACAATTGCAAGCTTTATTGCAGGTGGTTTGTTCGATCGATAATGATCATTGGCTTGACCCTTGATGGCTGGTGAGATATAGTACAAGGGAACAAGCAATGGAAAGCCTATGAGTTGTACAAGTGTTTCCAGCCATATGCTCTTTCCGCCTTTCTGAAAGTATAGTCTCCCCAACAGTGTGCCAGCCGTCTGGCCTCCAAGGATGAAAACTGTATACATCGCAATATGGATCCACCACCTCAAATCTCTCATCTTGGAGGATACTGAAGGATGAATGGTAACTTTTATTTCAGCTTCCATTTCTTCTTCTCTGCTTTCATGACCTGAATAACAACAGTAGTATATGGGGCAAAGGATTACTGGTAGCAGATAGGTGACACATGCTTCAAATTCCTGGTGTCTGTAGGTTGGTTTTTTTATTTCTTGCCTTCTTCCTAGTTAGTTGCTATTTGAATCAAACTCTGCTACTATACTTCAGCCAAAAGTTGATGAGCTTAATTGGTTGGTTTTGCATAACAAAATTCTTCTACATGCTTGAATATTTTCGTGCAGGTCATTGATAGTGTTCACTATGTGAAAGTGGGACTACCAGAAAGAGGAAGTTGATCATCATGATTGCAAAGAGGAAGTTGATAGATGGTTGTAAGAATTCTATACCCTTTTTACTTGTTCTCTTTTCTTTTTTGTGTTAACAAGGTGAAATTATGTTGTAGAAAGCAAAGTTACCTGCGATGTTGAATTGTTGTTTTTTAGCCTTTGACATCGCTAGATTATCCAAGTGAAAAAAAAGCTGTGCAGGATTTGGAAGAGACACTAAGGAAGAAGAGAGGGGACTACTTAGTGTTTGTGTGAAGCTTTGAAGATTCTGAAGGAAAAGCGCTTTTTAAATTATCTGGTAGGCCAAATCATTCCATGGTATTCTTAATTTAATGTGCAGCTCGGGAAATTATTTTTTTTTTTAATGAGAAATCAACTCTATCATAAGGTTAATTTTATACTAGAATGCTCAAAAAATATATTTGTATTTTAACACGTTTCCTTCACATGAATGCCTTTTTAGGTTTGTAGTGTACATGGACTGTGCATTGACCCTTCTCATATCATTGTTCTTCATCGTTTTTTTTTCTCTTTCTTTAATTGATCGGGGATATTTTGGGGTATGGATCAAACCAGGGGTATGGACCAAACCAGGACTTAAGTGTGAAAGTCTCCTCTCAAGTTTGCGATGGTGACAAGGGTTGAAAATGTTAAAGTTGCTGTTCTGATGGAAGGAAAACCAGTTGAGCAAGGCATTAAATAAGTTGGTTGAAAATCTTGTATCAAAAAAAGTAAATTGTTTTTCTTCCTTATCATTTTTAATCTCCTTCCATCCAATCCAACTAGATTAAATAGGCCGAAACGAAAAATATCAAAATATCCTTCATTTTCTAAATTATAAAAAGATAATACTGTAACAATGCTTCTAATGGGTGGCTACGCAAGTATACTATACTACTTATGTGAGTACATTATCTTCAAATTGATCATTTTCTTATATATAAGAGTCTTATTTAATGACAAGCCTTGGGGACCTCAATCCTCGGGGTCGGCCAATGTAGGGGTTCCTAGAGGAGTAAAAAGAACTACCCGATTTCATATACATAAAATAGATTCAAGCTTGTTTTTCTAATTCCTCACCAATTTAGTGAAGTATGATTTTGGGAAATTAATAATTGAATCCAGTATCATTTATTACTTAACCTTTTATTTACGTTCTGCAAAAGGCAATTAATTAATTAGATTGATGGATATGAGTAATATTTTTCATACAAATTAAATGTTTTGTGTCGTAAATTTACATGTTAAGCACACTAGTAAATCCAAGTACCAAAAATCCCAAAATTGAAGATGTACAAATATTTCATGATGAAGCTGGAAGTAATATTGTGGATGAAGCATTATATGACTAGCTAAACATGAGAAAGTTTCCGCAACAATTTGTTGGTAGAAAGATTTCTACAGATCTTGTTTGATGGTTATCATCTAAACTCTGCCTTGATGACTTGCACATTAATTCACCATAAGATTTTGATGAAGCGGTATGCTAAGAGATTATTATGTCACAGGAAAATACAACCTATGGGATTCTGTCATCTTGCAATCCTCAAGGAATCTTTGTTGATCCAAATGTGTTTTTGGGTTCAATTCAGGACAAAAATCCTCTATTTTGGTTTTTGCATCTCTGTTTTCCCATTGTACTCAATATATATATATCTCATGTTTCTTGTTTCAGGTAGCTGATGAAACTCTGTCTTATAATACAAAGCAAGTGGTATTCCTCCTCATCATGATCATCGCTTTCCCTTGCACTCTTCTACTGATCACATTCTCATCGCTTCATCCACTTCTTCATTGCCAAGCAACAACACCGGACACCCTAAAAGCTCAGCAATCTCTCTCTGATGGCCAAACCCTGGTCTCCTCCAACAACCTATTTGAACTTGGCTTCTTCAGTCCAGGAAAAGACGGTGTCCGATACCTTGGGATTTGGTACAAGGACATCGTTCCACTCACTGTGGTGTGGGTTGCCAACCGGAATGACCCCCTCGAGGATTCTCCCGGTCACCTGAATCTGTCTGATGATGGGGTCAGGTTGTACAATGCAGGAAACACCCTTGTCTGGCTCTTGAGAATACCATTGCCCATCCTTAACCTGACCCTGCAGCTCTTGGATTCAGGAAATCTCGTGTTGAGGCCGGAGAATGACCCGGGCTCAAATGGGTTCGTTTGGCAGAGCTTTGATAACCCGGTTGATACGTGGTTGCCGGGGATGAAGCTAGGATGGAACTTGACGGATCATTCCAATCGGTATCTCACCTCGTGGCGGAGTCAGATAGATCCAGGAACCGGGGAATTCAAGTTTGCCATCGAGACATCGGAGTCACCCCAGCTCTTGATCTTCCGGAGAAATGTGGTGGAATATAGGTGGGGGCCTTGGAATGGTGTCATGTTTAGTGGCAACAAGGAGCTTAAGAATAACCTCCTCTTTGACCTTGTGTATGAGGTTAGTTATCAAGGAGTGTACTATATGCTTCAACCTAGGGAGGATTCGGTCATTTCAAGGCTCGTGGCATCCCCTTTGGGTTCACTTGATTTCCTCACATGGCGGAAGAAGAGCAATGAATGGATTACTAAGTTGAAAATCCAAGGTGACTCTTGTGATCAATATGGAATATGTGGGATTAACGGTGTGTGTGATATGGATAGAGATCCTAAATGCCAATGCTTGAATGGGTTTATTCCGCGGTCACCAAATGAATGGGATGCACTTGATTGGTCAGGAGGGTGCCAAAGGAGGTCGGAGCTGAAGTGTGGGAGCGGGGAAGGGTTCGTGAGATTCACTGGTCTAAAGCTACCGGACTATTCTAGCGTTGTCACCGATCGGAATCTCACCATGATAGAGTGCCAAGAGGCTTGCCTAAGGGACTGCTCTTGTATGGCCTATGCCTATCTCAATGTGCACGGGAACGGGAGTCAATGTGTCATTTGGTTCGGGGATTTGTTGGATATCAGGGTTTTTCTTCACGGCGGTGATGAGCTCTATGTGAAAATGGCACATGAAGAGATTGGTATGTTACATATATACTCGCTCATCTTCACTTTTCCTGATATATAGCATTTATACGTTAACATCATCTAAGTTATATATAGCCCGTTATATTTTCACTATACAATGTATGACATACATTTTTAATGTCAGCTCATTTACCATGTAAGACATAATATAATATGAGTTGATTTTCGAATATTTTGGATTGCTAGAAGCCGCCATAGCTAGAGCAGATGACATGAGGGAAACAAAGACAATGATTATTGTTGTGTGTGTGGTACTTGCTTTGTTGGCTTTGGGCATCATTGGATGGTTCATTCCTTCAATGGAAACTAACAAGACTACAGGTGAAACATCAGCTCAATCTCTTAATATAATTATGACTCCCACTTAATTTGAGTTCTGACATGGATCGATCTATATATAGTACATTTTGTGTTCTTTATCATTTATTCTTTATGAAAAGGGGAATATGTCGAGTTATAATACATGTATATGTATATGTGTGTATATATATATATATATATATGCAGCAAGTGAGAGAGTGAACAGCTACATAGCCACAAATGAAAATGGAGAGGAAGATGTGGAGTTACCACTTTTCGATCTCAAGCTCATTTCTGATGCAACCAACGGCTTCTCTTCTAATAACATTATTGGGAAAGGCGGTTTCGGTCCCGTTTACAAGGTAACTTAATTACCATTACCAATCACAAGCTTTTATGTTTATACGTATGCATAAATGGTAGCAAAGCATGGATTATTTTGCAGGGAGTATTACCAGATGGGGAAGAAATCGCGGTTAAAAGACTTTCACGGTTTTCTATCCAAGGCCTGCAGGAGTTCATCAACGAAGTAATTTTGATATCAAAGCTTCAACATCGGAATCTCGTTAAGATCATGGGATGTTGCGTTGATGGAGAAGAGCGGTTGCTCATTTTCGAGCACATGCCCAACAGAAGCTTGGACCAGTTCCTCTTTGGTTAGTAATCAATCAATCAAACATGAGATTAATTTATAGTGAGTGAATAGTGTAGGGGTGGATAGTGACTGAATAGTGAAATGAACATTAACTGCAGGATGTAATCTCAATTCTCAGCCTTTGATTTGCTAAATCCAACTGCCAAATAAAGTTCACAAACCATTTCCATGGAAGCTTACTCTATATAGTATTTTACTACCAATCAAGCACATGTTGCAGCATAACTCAACATATGCAGATAAGAAGAAGAGAGCAGGGCTAGCGTGGAAGAATCGTTTAAACATCATTGTAGGAGTGGCGAGGGCGCTAATTTATCTACACGAAGACTCGAGATGCAGAATCATACATAGAGACCTAAAAGCTAGCAATATCTTACTTGACAGTGAAATGAATCCCAAGGTTTCTGATTTTGGCATAGCAAGGACTCTCGGGGGAGACGAGGCTCAAAGTACCACAGCCAGGGTTTTTGGAACCCAGTAAGTGAATGGAATCCTTGCTTCTGATTCTGGTGTAACACTAAACTTCAAATGAGGATCACCTTAACTAGCTAACTTGTGAACCTATTTTTAGATTGATTTGTGATGATTCGAACCATTGGATGTGTTTAAAACGTGTTTTTAGTGGGGTAGTGAAAATTTCAAGCAAAAATATGACTAGGAAGACCTTCATCTAACCAGTTTTTTTATATTTTTTATCCGACGGTTGCAGTAAAAATATGATTGGATGAAGGTCTTTTCGGTCATCATTTTACTTGAAATTTTCACCACCCCCTTAAAAACACGTTTTGAACACATCCAATCGTTCGGTTCGTCAAAAAACCTCGGTCCGCACGGAAAACAGTTTGTGGACCACCTCACAGGAAGTGGACTGCTGGTGTAATTAGTAAATATGTTGTGTGTGTGTGTGTGTGTGCAGTGGATACATGTCACCGGAGTATGCATTCAGCGGGCAATTTTCAGTGAAATCGGATGCTTTTAGCTTCGGGGTGCTAACATTAGAGATAATAAGTGGCAAGAGGAATTGGAAATTTCGTCATCCTGATCATGATTTCAACCTCATAGGCCATGTAAGTTCCCTTTCCTTTTCCTAGCTAAGCTAAAGTCACCAGTGTTGAATTAATCTTGATGAAGTTTATGGATAGCAGGCGTGGGAGCTATGGAGAAAAGGTAAAGCATTGGAGCTGATGGATGAAACAATCATGAACAACACTTCATCGGAGGAGGAAGATCAGGTATTGAGATGCATCAATGTGGCACTTTTGTGCGTGCAACCGCGGCCCGAAGATAGGCCAACTATGTCCATAGCACTGCATATGCTGCAAGCTGATAACAATGCTTCTGCCGTGCTTCCTTCACCAAATGAGCCGGGCATTTGTGCTTCGGGTTCAACTTCAACTACAGCTGCAGCTTCGTCGTCATCCCATGTTCCCCATGGTTCATGTAGTACTATCAATATGGTCGAGATAACAACCATGGAAGTCCGATAGTTGAACGTGAGTATATATATATATATATATATATATGAAGAAAGGGATAGTGAAAGCCAATTAATCAGTTCTCTAGTAACCCAACTGACTGAACGAGACATTCAACACTCGTAAGCTGGTTTGTCAATTGAATTATCCTGTTCTCGTGATTATAATTTATAACAGGGTTTGCGGTGTATTCCAAAAATAGTATAGTCAATTACAAACCAACTTAATCCACATCACAAAACACTAAAAAAAGAAGGGATTTACTGACGGACCAAATCTGTCCATATGGGGTGATCCGTTGGGAAGATCTGATGGATTTTTTATCTGTCGTATGTACTGACATTATATTTATTGGAGACTGAAAGAGGAAGAAAGGAGGAAGAAACTGCTTGCGCTAAGCAAAGAGAATCGAATCTCTTCTGTGCGATCCCGATAGGGAAGCCGAAGGCGGTAGGAAGGCAGCGCCCTTCCGATCATGTTGCCTACACTTCACTCCCGACTCCTAGGAGGGAACCGGTGTTTCGGTTCGCGTGTGGATAAATAAATATCCTTTCCTGTCCTATAACCTCGATTGTCAATCAACAATATCTAATAACGGTTGAAAATATCGTTGTCATTTTATGCGTCGTAGGTATTTCAGGATCTATCATATCACGTTAATAACCTGTAACCTACACAAGTAAAGCCTGTCAGAAAGGGTCCGAAGTTGCAGTTTGGGATAGGGATGGCAATTTTGACTCGACCCGGTTGATCCGACCCGGTTTTTATCCGACCCGACCTGACCCGATTAATATTAAGTTCGGGTATGGATATAGGATGATCCGACCCGATCCAACCCGCAATCCGATTAATTAGAATATTTGAGTTTCGATCCGCCCTAAATTCAAATAATTATGTGTGTGTTTGTACATGATCGAAACATATTGACTTAAAACTCATAATTAGCTCTACACATATTGATCTTATTTCTGTTTATATGTATGTATGTGGTGTGTGTGTGAAGTGTATTATATATAAAATGTTAAAGAATTGTTTTAAAAATAATTATGAATTTATATATATTGATATTTTAAGTATATATATTTTGAGATAAATTAATTGAAACAACAATTACAAAATAAATTTTAATGGATCAATATGAGTTTCTCAAACCCGAATAAAACCCGACTCGATCTGCTCCGAATTTTGATCCGATCCGATCTGATCCGATTAAAATTGAATACAGGTATGATAAATAGGGTGATCCGCCCCAAACCCGCCCCGTTGCCATCTCTAGTTTGGGAGGTCGCAACTCGGGAATCTCTCTCCGATATTAAAGTGAGTTGAAACTTTGAAAAAATCACAAATCTTAAAGGGAAGTTCAAAAGTTAACGTGAAGAAGTATTTAATGGGGATCAATTCATCCACTTGATAATTACGAAATGCCCCTTTCACCCCTTATGGTCCTAGTTCAATGTGCTTTAGCAAGCCCATTAAACTTCTGAGGCGATTCCTACTGCCTGCTGCTCGAGCTAGTTGTCCACTGCTCGAGAGCACTGTTTTGAGGATCTGCCATGACCTCTTGTTGGGCCCTTCTGGGCCTCTAAATGAATTGGGCTTGGAAGAACTTCTAACCTAATGCGTCGATAACCAATCCTTAGATTTTAAATGTCCCTCCTGTTGGATTAAGTCTAATCAAAAATTGAGATTTAATACAAAGGGGTGATGAGTACTGAGTAGTGGGTGAATAGTGGAATTAATCGTAATGGAAAATGAAATCTCAGTCTTTGATTATACTTGATCCAACGGTCAATAATGAGTGTAATTATAGGTGTAATGAAAGGTGTAAGAATATTCTCTCGGCCTGATCTTTATATTGTACATATGGCTTCGCTACCATTGGATCCATGGGAGACCTTGGAACCCCAAATTAAGGAACTCAAAAAGCGAAGTTATGAATGAAACTACCATTCAAATGCTCTTTTTTTTTTTTTTTCTTCACTTTCCTCTTGTCGATCGCTTTTATTCCTTTTCGCCAAAATATTGTTGGAGGCCAATTTCGATCATCTAATAATTTTGTTGTTATTCGTGGTAATATGTCAACTATGCCAAGTTTCAATCTCCCATCTCAATTGGAGAATTAAGTACTAGAACGCCTTATTTCAAAGTCTCCATGGATGAACTTTGGCCACACACATTTTCACATAAAAGTGAAGCAAAGCAAAGGATTCTAGTTCTTTTTATTTTTTATCATCGATAAAAAAAAGCTCTTTATTAATGTAAATATCCAGGGATTAACAATTGTTTACAAAAAAAAAAAGACACACGTGTCTGTCTGTCTAATGATATCATCGATTCATCACCTGTCTAAAACAACTCAACTACGTTGATCCCGTCTAAACCGAACCCAATCACGTGCTGGTAGAACAGGCTGATAAGAAATCAGCAAAAGATTCTAGTTATAAGAAAAAAGAAAAAATCACACGAAACATCCTCCAATTTTGTCCACACATACTAGTTTTTCTTCAGAGATTAATTCGTGTACGTACCCATTTTAGTTTCACACTCATGGACCCTTAATTTTCCTTGATGTTAATATGTTTTGCTAAGTCCACTATTTCAATATTTCACTCTTTTTCCTCCTCCTCCAGCACCCTCTCTTCTCCTATATTATTATAGTATATATAGAGCTATAGGCACTTGAACATATTGTATAATGAAGGGAGCAATATAGGTATTACTAGCTAGCTATAGCTGGTTAATTGCATATATACTCCCATGGCTACCAAGATTTACATTGTGTAAGTACCTCTACTGACTTGATATATCTTGATTTACTCCTATGAATATGATATGCATGTTAATAAGATCGAAGAATTCATTGTATTCGGTGACAGTTACTATTCCACATATGGGCATGTTGAGAAGCTGGCCCAGGAAATAAAGAAAGGAGCCGATACCGTTGAAGGAGTTGAAGCAACTCTCTGGCAGGTACGTACGTATAAAACTTTATAAAAGGATTTATAAGGGTTTGAGGGATAACTCTATATATTGTCAATTGGTTTTAGATGTGAGTCTCAAGCTACTTTTATCATAATATCGATCACAGTGGGTTGTTCACGCGTGAAAGTCCAATGGTCACACATGTTCCACGTCATTTAAATTGTTCATGTGTTAGGCTTAAAAATACGCCACACGTGCGGAGACGTGTTGAGGGTGTAAGGATAAATGCCACGTCGGAGAAGACGTGAGCCTCAAACTACTTTAGCAGTCTCATTTTCAAGTGATATGTATGCTAGCTTTTATATATATATATATATATGTATATGTATATGTAGGTTCCTGAAACACTTGCTGAAGAAGTTCTTCTGAAAATGGGTGCACCAAAGAAGAGCGATGTGGGTATTATCCAGGCAAATGAGCTGGTGGAGGCGGATGGTATCCTCTTTGGCTTCCCCACAAGGTTTGGAATGATGGCTGCTCAGTTCAAGGCATTTTTCGATTCAACCGGCGGACTCTGGAGAACGCAGGGGCTCGCAGGCAAGCCTGCCGGGATTTTTTACTCCACCGGATCCCAGGGTGGTGGACAAGAGACTACACCGTAAGTAGACCTGGGTTCGGGTCAAACTCAACAGAAATTTTAGCCCCGTAGGTCGGGTTCTTAAATCTCAAACCTGTCCAAATATTGTCATGGGTCGGGTCGGGTTCAGACCTCGGGCTTGATCAGGACAACCATTAAGAGGCCCAAACTTAGGCCCAACAATCCAACAACTGAGACTAAATCTAGGCATGTTAGTCCATAACCAGATAGTCACACAAACACGTGTTTAACCCACATTTCAACCCAAAAGTCTAAGCTGATGGGTTATAGACTAATATACACTTATATGTTATCATTAGTCATGTTTCTTTTCCGATGTGAGAACGACTCACACATGACTCAGCTTGCTCTTACAGGTTGACGGCCATCACTCAGCTTGTTCATCATGGGATGATCTTTGTTCCCATCGGGTACACATTCGGAGCCGGCATGTTTGAGATGGGGGAGGTGGTCGGTGGCACTCCCTATGGTGCCGGGACATATGCCGGAGATGGATCGAGACAGCCTTCAGAGCTCGAGCTCGGGAAAGCTTTTCACCAAGGGAAGCACTTCGCGGCCATTACAAAGAAGTTCAAGGGAGCCCCTTGAGTATGTGTATACATACACACACGTCTTAATTTTATTGCCAAAAACCTATTCATTCAGCTGCAGACCTCTATTGCAATTAATTAAGTTCATCATGTATTATAAATGATCATTTTTGTAAATAATGAATTACTCGTTTCAATGACTGGAGATCGATATATGCTGATCTCTTGTTCTATGATCAAAAGTAATTAACTATGTTTAAAGTATCTTAATCTAATCAAGAGTGGGTATTTGGTAGGAAGAACGTAAACAAAACTTGAGTATATAATGTTATAATGGGGGCGGGCGGATTATATATATATATACACTTCCTATTATAGTATATATATATACCTCCATTTAGACTCTCTTTCACAACAGCAAATAGTGGAATGAATAGTAGAGGGGTGAGTAATGAGTGAACAATGGAATAAACAATACATGAATAGTAATGTAAAATGTAATCTCAATCTTTGATTTGCCAAATCCAACGACTGTGAAAAAGAATTATATAACAGAGAGTGATAACGGTTGAAAATATCATTGTCGTCTTCTGTGTTACAATTACGTAGAGATCTTTCTTATCACGTCAATTCTATGGGTTTTGTCACGTCAATCTTATAACCTACACAAGGGAAGTTCGTCAGAGAGGTCTCGAGGTTGTACTCGAGGTTCCTCTCCGATGCTTAAGTCAGCAACTTGCTATAAGAAAACCCGAAAGCAGATAACAAATTTTAAAGATATCGGAGAATACATTGAATTTCTGGATTCTTAAAACCGAGGATAAGCGGAGTATACTGTATTTATAGCAAAACAATCCACGTGTTGGTCATCCAAATCGTCACGTGTCGATTATCCAGGTGTTGATCTAATCCAATGCCATCCTTATCTGACATTTGAGATCGGTTAGCTGTCTCAGGGTCGGCCCTAAGGGCAATCCACCAATGCATATGTATTGGGTCTCTAAAAGAAGAAGAAAATTAGGACCCTCTTGTGACTTTATCTTATAAAGGTTATTAATAGGTGTCAATTTGGTAAAAAAAAAAAAAAAATTTAAGTGGCTTCTTCAAATTTTTTTGTTTTTTCAAAATAAAAATTCTTCATTCCATGGTAATGGATTATCAATTTATTCTCTTAATTCATTAATTTCGAACATCTTTTCTTTCATCGAATCATACCTCACTTTTGAATGAAAGGTATTGATAACAAATGAAAAATACCCTATTTTATATTCAAATTTGTTTAAGTATGATAGGGCTTTGGTATGACAGGTTCATCAAAGCCGAGAAGGTTCAAGAGGGTCCAAGTGATCCAAAAGAGATAAACAGTCCAAAAGGACTGAAAAAAGGAAAGAAGCCCACAGGTGGACACTACAACCTAGGATGGACCCCGCAAGTGGGTCCCACAGGCCGTAGGTCGCAGACCACAAGTGAGCCCCATGGGCCGAGGTGGGTCCCACATGTGGGCCCCACGACTAAGGGTGGGTCCCGCATGTGGGTCCCACATGCCACAAGCTGCAGTCCGCAGGTAGGTCCCACGGCCCGAGGTGGGTCTCGGGTGTGGACCCCACGACCAAGGGTGAGTCCCGCATGTGGGTCCCACAGGACGAAGTCCACAACCCGCATGTGGGCCCCACGGCTCGACTGTCCGACAATCGTTACTCGATAGGAAAGAGCAGCTGACCGATTTACAAATTGGATGTCCGACACGTGGCTCTACTTAGGAGTTGACACATCACTCCACTCAGAGTTCGACGCGTGGCTCCGCTAAAAAGTTGACATGTGGAGCCCTGGGGATATTTTGGACTTTTCGTAAGTTCGAAGTTTTCCTATAAATAACCCTACACCTTTGATTTCTGGATCCAGATTTCAAAGTATTCTTCTACATCTATGAATTTTCTATCTTTCAGGTCTCTAAATTTACAAGTTTTTTGATTTAAGCATCGGAGGGGCAACCTCGAGGATGACCTCAAGACCTCTCTGACGAGCTTCTACCTGTACAGATCTCAGGCAGGGCGAGCTGCGACCTGCGAGCTCCTAACTCTAGCTGACGTGACGTACAGGTTTTGCTTGACAGGACGGGTGTTAACGTCATTATGACGCACAAAGCGATAATTGTTTTTTCAACCGTTATCAGGTATATTGTTTATTTTTGAATATAACATTTAAAAACGTTAAAAAAATTTAGGACATTTATAAACTTAGGGTCCTATTTTTCAAAACTCATATTGGGCTCCTATAAACTCGGGGTCGGCCCTGAGTTGTCCTGCCCTATCGAATAACAGTCAACAGGCAACGGGATCCATGTGTGGGATCCACATTAGGCTATGGGACCCACCTGTGGACCTTTACCCTTGTTGGGCTACGGGCAGCCGGGATGTGAGGCTCACT
>JAOWBR010172073.1:0-11319 GCA_028571145.1 Dionaea muscipula
GAAAAATGTCAAAAAAAAAAAAAAAAAAAAAAAAAAATTGAGAGGGATGTGCGCAAAGTAAATAGGATGGTTAACCATATGCCTCACATTGGAAGTTGTTATAGGCACCATTTTTTTGTTTTCTTATACAACCATTTTTTTGCTTTTTTTTTTTTTATTAAAAAAAGTTCGGCAACCAATGCCAAATGTTCAGCAAAGCCTGCCGAATGTTTCGGTAAAGGCTGTGAATAGTTTGACAACTTATGTCGAATGATTGGATGCCGATTATCGAATTTTTTAATAAAAAAAAAATCAAAAAGTGATGACATGAGGAAAAAAAAGCGTCTTTTTCTTTTACAACTTCTTTTAGCATCTCAATATATTGTGGTAAGTTTTATTAAAGTTTTGATTTTTATTAGTTTTTATTATTAACCTTGTTTTAGTTAAATTGCTTAAATTATAGTTAAGAATCAACTGAATCACTCAGTACTAAGCCGAACAAGTTTTTCGGTGTCATTGTTCAGTTGATCTCGAGTCTCGACTCTCGAGATTGAAAGGGCTTCCGGTTGATCATGTCTTCATCAGGGCAAAAATATAAGAAATTTGTGGATTTACCTTAATCCCAAATATATAAGTAGAAGTTTCTTGTTAAGTGTTAAGCTGCTAATAATATTGGTCTGTCGTTGGGGTTGGAACTTTATTTCTTTAAGAGCTGTTTTGTGTACATCCCTGTCTAGGGTGTGTGCACACATTTTTATTTATTTAAAATTATTTTTGGTGAAACTGTAATCGGCTTATTATAAAGATATGCTAAAGTAAAGTTTTGGCTAATGTCATCCACGAGATTATTCGCAGCATGATCAAAAGAAGCCAACTACAGCAGCATCCTGGAGCGGACGAGAAAATGGCAGCTGCAAGGAGAGGCAAGAGAATAGCCCTCTTCCCCTTGCCCTTGCAAGGCCATGTGACACCCATGCTCCAGCTAGCCAACATCCTCTACTCCAAGGGTTTTTCCATCTCCATCATCCACACCAAATTCAACTCCCCGAACCCGGCCAATCACAACCCCAACTTCACCTTCCACCCCATCGACGACGGCTTGGTCGGCGGCGAAGCCTCGATGGGTGACATGATTGCCCTCTTCACTATCCTCAATGTCAGATGTGTGGACCCACTCAGGGATTGCCTGTCCCAGATGATGCTATCCAAAGAGGGAGATGGGATGGAGCCGATTGCCTGCCTGATTACAGATACAATGTTCCACTTTGCTCTGGCTGTTGCCGATGGCCTCAAGCTGCCCAGGTTGGCCTTGAGGACGAGCAATGCCTCTTCTTTTGTTGCTCTCACTGCTTTCCCTCTTCTCAAGGAGAAGGGTTACCTCCCCGTTCAAGGTTTGCGCACTTTCTACTGCTATCGTCGATTTGGATTTGATGCGTTGAAATGGTTAGGAGTTGTTTCCAATTGGTGTTAATATATGCTTGATTACTTAGTTAAAATTTTCTCCTTATGAGAGAACATTGCAGTGTCCCAAGTTCAAATCGTGAAACAACATGTTGGGATTGGCAATTGGGCGATACATAGTTGGCTTAATCGCCTCGCCCATTTGTTCATCACATATGGTTTTCCTAAACATGGTTGTATAGAGTTGCATGTCAAGGAACTCACTTGGGTGAAATTCTGCGAGCAGCAACTAAGGTGATTATAGCAAATCACAGAAAGGAACTTGTATGGTGTGACTCGTTACTTGTGATAAAAAGATACCCAAAATGATCTTCTAAGACTAAACGAGCAAAAATGAAAAGGATGTGAGTTACAGAGAAAAAAGGATGCCAAAACCAGCTCAAAGGTTCTAGCTGGCAGAAATGCTCATATATACCGATTCTGCGTATACTGTATACATGTGTAAAGCACAACAGAGCAAAGGAATCACAGAAAGGAGGACCACACTAAACAGAGCTAACGGAAAATAGGACCACACTAAATAGAGCTAAACAAGACAAGGAAATTAAGAGCAATAAAATTAATCTTAGGCCATGTTTGATTATAGGATTAAATTGGATTGGTTAGATAATACTCCGGATAAGAAGATGGATTGTGAAGAAAATGATTAAATGTTTGATTATTAATCCAATCAAGGATTTGTTTGATTATCTTGGATTAAACGTGAGATTATATTTTTCTTGGACAAAAATGCTCCTATATAAAATCAAAGTGATAATTCACAACCTACACCTACAACTTAACCAAATAAAAAAATTAAATGAGTCATAAGATAAGGGTAAAATGAATCATTTTATTAGGTGGGATAACTAATATCTAAGAAAGGGTAGTATTATTTATCCAATGATTTTATAGGATAAGAGGGATAAGGGGATTAATAATCCAATGTAATAAAAATCAATCAAACACACACTTTAGTTATACGAGGCGGATTAATAGTGTAATCTGACATCTTATCCCCGAATCAAACGGGGCCTTAATAAAACTCTTATCTGGTTTGTCATCTCCCCTCAAACTGACATGACGATGGAGAACCGTCAGGTTGGTCCTCAAGCGGAGAAATGGTAGAGTAGGCAATGGTTTGTTCATAATGTCAGCCAACTGATCATGAGAATGTGTAAACTTGATCTGAAGATGATGCTGAGTAACTCTGTCACGTACAAAATGGTAATCCAGTTCAATGTGTTTTGTGCGTGCATGAAGAATTGGATCAGCAGCCATGTATGTAGCACTAATATTATCACAGTATAGAAGGGGTGTAGCAAACAGTAGAAAATGCATTTCAGATAGCAAAGTATCAAGCCAAATCATCTCAGCTGCAGCACTAGATAAGCCTCGATACTTAGACTCAGCACTAGAGCGAAAAACTACACGCTGCGTAGAAGACGACCAGGAAATCAGATTGGTGCCAAGGAAACAACAATAACCACTCGGGCTTTTACGATCATCTGGAGAACTTGCCTAGTCCGCATCAATATAACAATGAAGTGCCAATGACGAGGATGGAGTATAAAGAAGTCCATGAGAAATCACTCTTGAGGTAAAGCAGGATGCGTTTCACATATCGCCAATGAGCTGTGTTGGGCTATGCATAAATTGGCAGACTTCATTGAGTGCAAAACAAATGTCCGGCTTAGTGATAGTAGTGTATTAGAGAGCTCCGAAAATGCTAAGACAAGTATTACTGTACTAGGGTCCGGGAGAGTTTCACCATCATATAAGGACAAGGAAGTAGAAGAGGACATAGGGGTAGCTATGGACGTACACTCTGACATGGAAGCCCAATGAAGTAAGCCCAATGAAGTAAATCACGAACATACTTCTGTTGACTAAAATGCAAGCTAGCAGAAGAACGAATAACTTCAATGCCCAAGAAGAAAGATAATTGTCCAAGATACATAAGAGTAAACTGTTGGTGAAGCTGACCAATGAGAGACTATAATTTAGGCAAAGCATTATCTGTGATGATAATTTCATCAACATAGACCAAGATCAATATGATGGAGCTAGAATCAATAAAGCATGAAATGGGAGGTTTCTGTTTTGGACATTTGGAAACCCCAACTTAACAAATAGGCACTCAGTTTGTTATATCGTGAACGAGGACTTTGTTTAAGTCCATAGAAAGCTTTGGACAAACGACACACATGAGATGGAGAAGTAGAGGAAACAAACTCCGGAGGTTGTTCCATGAAAACTGCCTCAGAAAGATCTCCATCAAGGAACGTGTTATGAACATCTAATTGTTGCAATGGCCATCCAAAAGTCACAACAAGGCTCAATACTACTCGGATAGTAGTAGGTTTGACCACTAGACTAAAGGTCTCAAAGTAGTCAAGTCCCTGAGTTTGATGGTAGCCTTTTGCCACCAAGCGAGCCTTATACCTCTCAGCAGTTCCATCTTGCTTCAATTTGACTTTATAAACCCGACGACATCAACCAATTTTATGATCATATGGTTTGGGAACCAAAGTCCACGTTTAGTTCTTTATAAGAGCTTGGTACTGAAGTTGCATAGCCTGCTGCCAATGTGGAATAGAGGCAGCCCATTTGAAGTTTGTTGGCTCAAAAAGAGCAAGATCAGCAGAGGCAAGTAGCACTTTTGGTTTTTAAACCCGAGACTTGGCATGAGTCTGGATAGAATGCACATTGGTGGCAGGTGGTGGATGCTAAATAGATACACCTGGTAAAACAGTGACAAGTTCTATAGACATAGTATTAGATTGTGTGACATTGTGACCATCCTGTACCAAAACAGTATTTTCTGCAGGAAGAAAGCGGGATGCATTTATTGGTGAGGAAGAGGGGGAAGGAGAGGAGGAAGGAGGCAAAGCAGGTGAAGAAGAGAGAATAGTAGACGTAGATAAAGGAGACAAAGAGGTAGGTGAAGAATAAGGAACAAACTCAAAACAAGGATTAAGACATGAAGGGGCAGAGGTGGTAGGTGGTGATGAAGAAGAATAAAAGGGGAAAAAGGTTTCATGAAAAATCACATGCCTAGAGACATATGCATGACCTGTTTCAAGATGAAGACATAGAGAACCCTTATGATATGGATTGAAACCAAGGTAAACACAAGTAGCAGAACGAAATGAGTTTATGTTGGTTATAAGGCCTAAGAAACGGGTAACAAGCACATCCAAAGAGACAAATAGATTCCAACTTAGGTAAACGATGATAGAGAGTTTCAAAAGGATAATGGTTTTCTAAGACCAGAGTCGGTAATCTATTGATCAAATAAACTGCGTGTTGAAAAGCATACGACCAGATAAGGGAACATGGGAATGAGCAAGGAGTGCTAAGCCTTTTTCAACCACATCATGGTTCTTCCTTTCACCCCCCCCCCCCCCCATTTTGTTGAGGGGTGTGTGGACAAGAGTTTCTATGATGGATGCCTAGAGTCAAGCAATGGTTCAAGTGGTCGAAATTCCCCACCCCAATTAGTTTGAAGCGACTTTATTTTTGCTTCGAATTGTGTTTCAACCAGTGCCTTAAATTTTTAAAAGTAAGACATGGTTTCAGACTTTTGCTTAATGGGATAATACCAAGTGAACCGTGTATAATCATCAATAGATAATATAAAGTACTTGGCACCGGTAACAATAGAAATGGGAGAAGGACCCCAAAGATCGGAATATATTAATTCTAAGGGAGCTGAAGCTCGAGTACAAGATAGTTCAAAAGACAACTGATGGCTCTTAGCCATTTGACAAGCTACACAAAAATCAAAGGTACTAGAACTGGAATAAGGCAAATTACATTGGCTTAGAAGCCTTTTGACAATTCTAAGAGAGAGATGGCCTAAATGGGAATGCCATAAGTTGAGGGATGGCACAGCGGAGGATTGACTGACAAGTGCTTGAGGAAAGCTAGCCGAAACAAGTGCAGTAGAATGCGATTGAGTGATGGACTAAGAGGAATACTGTGGAGAGTGGAGTTTGTACAAGCCATTTTCAAGCCGACCCTTGACAAGGAGCTTCTTCGAAACTTGATCCTTCACAAGAAAGAAAGAATGGTAATATTCTACAAAGGCTCTATTATCAAAACACAACTTAGTAACACTAATCAGTTGCTTGGAAATATCAAAGGTATGCAAAACATGTTTTAAATGCACGGAATGATGAAATGATGGAATCACAATGTTGCCAATATGATTAATACTTATAAACTTACCATTTCCAACCATAGCTTGCTCCTCCCTGTGATATGTGGTAGCCTCCTGAAACTGACCAAATTCATTAGAGAAATGGTGAGTTGCTAGGGAGTTAAGTTACCAACCAGGATCACCCGAGGGGTGTTCAGATGAACAAGCGGTAGGGATTGTTGGGTAGCCATCATTGCAGCAAATTGGTTAGGATGCTGAGGTGGTTTGGAGTAATGAGTTGATCGAGGATTGGTGTTTGGAGGTTGGGGTTGGTAGTTGAGATTAGCTCGATGGTAACATGTGAAGGCTGTATGATTGGTTTTTAGATAAATCTAGCATTGAGGTCGATTACCATTTGATGGGGTGGCCAAGATTGTTGTGGTTTGCCAAGGATACCTTGTTAGGTAGTTAGAGGATATTTTTTTGTGTATATGCAGATTGTTGGTTCATTTGTGGTTGTTTAGGAGGGTAGAATGGTTTGATTTTCTTTTGGACAAGATGGGTAATTAAGTTGGCCTAAGCAAAGTTCAAGTGCTGGACAGCTGAACGTTGAGTAAGTCTATATTCATAAGTATAGATCAAGCCCTCCGAAGATGGTTGATCTAATCGACTATGAATGGACGCCACAAATAGGGATGGTATATTATACCATATCATACCAAATTCTTAATAGTCAATACCAATACCATACCAAAATTTTGGTATTATTATTTTCAATATCGATACCGTACCAAAAATTTTGATATTTCGGTATTTGATATTTGGTATTTCGATATGGTTGATATGGTATTGGTATTATTACCGATATGGATAAGGTCACGGGACACGGCCCACGACCACCAAACAAACTAATTAAGTGGACATTTCGACCCTTTGAAAGAGTTTTTTCTATTGAGCAAATATGAAATATCTTTAAAAATCAACTTAATTAAGTAAAAATGTGATAACGTCGGATTATCAATAAAAAATAATACCCTTGTCTATGGAGATATTACTCAAAATAAACTGAGTAAAGGATGAGCAAGGAGTCGATCCCACAGAGAACTTGGTATGAAATGTCTAATCTCGTGCAAAAATGAGCCAATTAGTGAACACAATAAATCACTAATAAATCAATCAACAGATGGATGGAACAAATGATGGAAAACAAAAGAAAACAAACAGACAAACAATCAAGCAATTCAAACGTGGAACACGTCTAATCAATCACCAACAAGGTGATAAATCAAATCACAGCAGGATGAAAAGTGGGCAGACGTGGACACAAGAAAACACACGTGGATCGTCTGTCTTAAAAGCTAAACAGATCAAGCACCTTAACAAGACTGACTATCTTGACCTAGGTAGACGCTGGACTCGATCACCAGATCGTACACGTAAAGAATCACTAAAGTAGTTGACCAAGGATTCGGTCACCTTGTATCAACACTAATCAGCCTATGAGAGCAAAGGTTGTCAATCTCTACCTCTACTGATTGCAGTACAAACTAGACTCAAATCAAGAATGGAATGAGTCGAATTAATGACAAGTTGAACAACTTTAGAATGCCTAAAGTAGAAGCTCTCGCTTGCCAGAAAATCCTAGTTGACGATACCCAACTGAGAAAGTATCCAGTTGAAGGCCACAACTAAGCATTTATACTTCTATCCTCTTTCGATTCAAGAAAGCAAACCAAAGATGAATAATCGGCAAACTAACGTAGTCAAATCAAGCTAAAGTAACTTAAATGTAATGAATGTGAAATCTTTGAAGATCAAAGATTCACAAACTAAGAAGAACAGTAAAAATACTTTACTAAACAGGTCAGACGTGGTGATTGAAGAACACTCAAGATTCGATCACCAACTAGTGTAATGAATACGCCTAACTTGTTGATACTATCTTCAAGAATTGATTCAAATACTCACTCTTTCGAGTCTAGGTAAAAGAAGAAATAATCGAAGAAGTAGAAGAATTGGATCTCACAGATGGATTTCCAAGAATGCAATTTAGAATCTCCTTTTCTCGAAATAAGAATTGCCCAAGAAACCGAAATAGAGAAAGAAGAAAACTAAATTGAGAGAACAAACTTCAGAGACAAAGTTTGATATACAAGCATTCAATCTGTGATGAATGGTTTATAGTACACTTAGGCCATTAGAACTATTGATTTCTCAGTAAAAATGGTTCTAAGGTACTCGGAAATGAAATCACAACAGAATACAAAAATGCTGATTGCTTGAATGGTTGGGTGGTTCTACACATACACACACGATTTCAGATGAAACTTGATTCCTATTTATAGGTTAGCTTCTCAGATTTTGGGTAGTTACAGATCAACCGTCTTCAAGGTACTTCTCAGCTGAACGATTGAGATGTCCTTGAGTAGTATGCAAAATATCTGTTGAGGTAGTTGAGAAGATTCTTCTTCTAGAAGCTTTTCTGTTGAAGATATTTTCATAGCAGCACGTGGAGAATTTCTTCATGCAACGGTTGTTAGGTAATTGTATTCTAGCATATTCCCTTTAAGAACACGTTTAATGTTGGTGAAGCTACGTCTGGTATTCAAACGTCAAACGTTCTGTCTTCTTGGAAGGAGACGTAGAAAGTGTAGATGAAGTCTGCAAAGCTTTGCTAGCTCTTCCTCAGTCGTGGATTAGACTTTGATGATCTTCTTTTCTCTAATCATTGGCATGCTCCGATCCGTGGTGTCGTATCTTCTACTGTCAAAGATATTAGAAAAGATTCATAAGAGATAAGTTGGTCTGTGTTGTCGTACCATGACTTATATAAAGAGTAAAGTCTAAGTAATGAATGATTAAGAACACCAATGACTGATCTTAAGATGTAAAATAAGAGTACGTCTGGTCCGTGTAATACTCAAACGTGGTTCTAGGACTTGATAATGCAGACTTAGAAACATCTAGTTTAATGCTAGAAACTACTATGGATGTCTGGCTTCGGCCATAAGCCGACGTGGAATACGTTTGGAACTAAAATATGCTAAAATGCAAGAATTATGCATAGAATGTTATGCAACCATGAATTAGGGGTCATGTCTGAAATATGAACCAAAATGGTATAAATTAGCTACGAAGTCAGTATAACTTATGAACAAATAAATAAAGAAAAAGGATCATAAAATGCACCGATAAATTAGCCAGGTTCAATGCCTGGCTTTCTTGGAAATTAAGTATATCAATGGCACAAGCTGATACAATCCACCAAATGCATGAATAAGAGATTGGGTCATGAGGATAGTTAATGCTGATGAAGTCTTTGAGCTACTGGATGCCAAGAAGCTCATTGAATTGTTCAGGATAGGAGCTGCAGCCTACAGGAGGCATGCAATCAAGCAAGGAAGAGAGTTGTTGGAGCTAACCCTGATGATGATGAAAATGATGACCATGATGATGATAATGATGGTGATAGACCTGGATTTGTTCCAGCACCACAGACAGTAGAATAAGCACAAGCACAAGCAAAGGAACAACCACAAGCTGCTGAGAAGGAAACTGCTGAAGCTGAGATGACTAAGGCAACAAACCCTAAGGATGGTGAGCCTGTGGAGCCACCTAGGGGTGAGGAAGAGCAAGTTGATGAGAATGATGATGTGATAATTGATCCTATTGGGTATGAAGGACCCATTAGCAGCTGTGATCTCATCACTAATGAGGATGATGAAGAAGTGGTGGCTAAGGATGAAGCAGCACAATGCATGGACTTGGTAGTATACCAAGGTCCCATCACTTCTGAACCCTCAACTCAAGGCCCTTTCATCACTGAACCCTCTACATCTGAGCCCTCACCAGCTGCACCTCTTACTGATTATGCTGTTCATGAACACATCAGTTAAGCAGTAAAGTGCATGCTATCTAAGATGGAGGAGCATACCAAAGTAACACAAGAACTGCTGAAGTACTTTGAGTTTCATCATCCCTAAGACCAGAAATTGAAAGCTGATATTTGCTTGAGTATTCAAAAACTCACCAACAGATGAGCAATGTTGTCAAGGATATGGATATTATTGCTCATGCCATCCAGGAGAGAATCCCAAGGACCGTTTCAACTAACACTGACTATCCTGAAAAGAAGATTGATAAGTTTGCAGAGGAAACCAGGGACCAACAAGTGGTATCAAAGCTGATGAAGATGAAGATTCAACCGACTGAGCTAAATTTGAACATCGATCTGAGAAAGAAGATTGAGAAGACTGAGGAGAATCTGTCCTTGAAGATCGATGAGAATTCTGAAAGATTGACCAATATGGAGGAGACCTTGGCTAGCCTTCTCAAGGCCCAGCAAGAGCAAACCTGAAAGATAAAATAAAAACAAAATAATAAGTTTTGATGATGCACAAAACATAGACATTAGGATGAAATGAAAATGTACATCTTAGGGGGAACTGACATAGATCAGTTCATAACTTGTATAGACATATAAGACCCTAGACTAGAATAAATGGTTGCATATAGCAACCCATACAGGTTAGGGTAGGTATTGAAGCTCAGCTTGGCAGATTCAGTTGTGGAGGATCAGTTGAGGCAGTTCAGTCTAGCATATTCATGTGAGGCAGTTCAGTCTAGTAGATTCAGTTGAGGCGGTTCAGTCTAGAAGATTCAGTTGAGGCAGTTCAGTCTAGCAAATTCAGTTGAGGCAGTTCAGTCTAGCAGATTCAGTTGAGGCAGTACAGTCTAGCAGATTCAGTCGAGGTAGCTCAACTTAACAGATTCAGTCGAGGTAGCTCAGCTTAGCAGATTCAGTCGAGGTAGCTCAGCAGTTCAGTCTAACAGATTCAGTTGAGGCAGTTCAGTCTAGCAGATTCAGTCGAGGCAGTTCAGTCTAGCAGATTCAGTCGAGGTAGCTCAACTTAGCAGATTCAGTCGATGCAGCTCAGCTTAGCAGATTCAGTCGAGGTAGCTCAGCTTAGCAGATTCAGTCAAGGTAGATCAGCTTAGCAGATTCTGTCGAGGTAGCTCAGCTTAGCATATTCAGTCGAGGCAGTTCAGTTGGGCAGATTCAGTCGAGGCAGTTCAGTTGAGCAATTTCAGTCGAGGTAGTTCAGTTGAGCAGATTCAGTCAAGGCAGTTCAGTTGAGCAGATTCAGTCGAGCCAATTCAGTTGAGCAGACTCAGTCGAGACAAATTCAGTCGAGTATGTTCAGTCGAGATAGGCTCAGTCGAGGAAGACTCAGTCTAGTATGCTCACTCGAGGTATGCTCAGTCGAGGAACACTCAGTCGAGTATGATCAGTCGAGGTATGCTCAGTCGAGGAATACTAAGTCTAGTATGCTCAGTCGAGGTAGGCTCAGCCGAGTAAGCTCAGTCGAGTAACTCTCAGCTGACCAATCATCAGTCGAGACTAAAACAGCCTAGGGCTTTCAGACTTTAACTGAAGAAGCTGCCACGTGTCAAAGGACGAGGATTGAATTACAAACAGATGGGACATAATTAAAGTCAATCTCACAGAATTAAATGGCGATCATTTAAGAGCCGTTAAAGACCAGATATTCATGGGATTTGATTGGAGGAAAAGGAGGAAACTTTTCAAATTAGGGTTTGACGAAATTTGGAAACCCTAATCAGACATGGAAGGATTTCGAAAAGCTGACACAGTTTGGGAAGAAGATCAATCACACTCCATGATTATCGAGATTGACAGAGAATTGCCAAGATGGAGAAGATCACGATTCAACGGCATTCTCCAACGGGTATAT
>JAOWBR010172084.1:0-11319 GCA_028571145.1 Dionaea muscipula
AGGAAGAAGACGGCGGTCGTGTGTGGGCTGCCGATAGGTGGAAGGAGAGAGAGATTCGTCGTGGTGGTTTCGCCGGTAAGTTTTCAAGATTCCCATTTCTTTTTCTTTTCTTGTCCTTGGATGAAGATGATGACATTGATCCCATTTCCTTGATGGTCGACATCCATAGAAGAGGAGGAGGTCTTCGTCGCGGCGGTTTTCGAGTGGTGCGTCGTGTTCGTCGGGTTTTCTCTGGATCTCGTAAAGGTTGGTTTTTTATCCTCTTTTTCTCTTCCTCGGCCTTTGGTGCATGTTAGGTGTCGTGTAGCATGGTTAGGGGCCTTTTCATGCATGTTTTTGTAGGCTTTTAGGCGTTGGATTTGTTGAAGCATTGGTTGAGGTTCGGCGGTTTCGATTTTCGATTTCTGTAGGATTTTCATTGGAGGACGTCTCCGAAGACGTCCCCAAGGGGACGTCACCAGAGACGTCTCAAGAGACATCTCCAAGAACCTCTGCCACGATTTGTCTTTTTCCCAATGAATGGGGGACGTCTCCGAAGACGTCCCCTAAGGGCTATTTTGCCTATTTTGGATTCCAAATCTTGCACTTTGGTCATGGATCGTCCTAACGTGTTAGATAGACATTCAAGGAGTGGTGTTGGGCATGGTCATAGACTTTCATTGATTTTTAAACCGTGATTGTGAGACAGTTCATGTTTGTTGACCAGATAGTGATGTGGTTATCTAAGGTGCTTGGTGAGTGGAGACTTTTGTGCCTGGACTTGCTTAGCTACCAGGTGAGGGGTGTACACTAGCCGTTCTTTCCTTTTCTTCCACCTTTTCGTTATTTATTGTCCTGACTCTTGAATACCCTATTTTAGCATGATTTATAAACTATGTAGCTTTTATCAAATACACTGAGTTATTTTGTAAATTATTCTTTGTTGAGTGAGTCTACCATGAGTTGCTTTGGTTTTGGCCTTCGTGGCCCTTCTATGAGTTTTTATGAATTACGTTTGTTTGGGTGGACTCGGGGTATTTATGGTGGGATTGAGATTTGAAAATTGAGACTTGAGTTGTGATACTGAGAATTTTGAGGAAGTTTAGGGGATAGTTCTCCGGTCTTTCTGAAGTGACCTTGGCCACGCGGGCTCCGACCCCGTAGTGACACAATGTCTTTAGGTTCATCGATTGTACACGGTTGGACCTGGATGGTGCATACGTTGGTGTAGCATGATGTCGGACGTCATTCCCGGTTACGTGCCACGTTATGGTGGGGATCCCCATGTTCTGATGGTGGTGGCAGAGAGGTACCCATTGGGTTGAGATTTGAGTTAGGTGTCCTTGACACCGTTGAGTTTTGGGAATAGTGATATGGGCTTGGGATTTGGGGTATTTGAGACCTTTATTGTTTTATGATGTGTTTTCCATATCACTGCTTCCCTTAAGATTTCATGTTGTTTTATGGTGCTTCATATCCTTCGTTTATATTTGACATATGCGGCCTAACGTTGAATTTCTTATGATCGTATCGTGTTTTGGCTATGTTATTTCGGGGCTTCAGTGGACTTGTGATTTCTTGTGATGGTACATTTACATTATCCTTTTGAGTATGTTTTTTAAAAATATTTCTTGTACCGTCATCCCTCTCATGAGTCGTCTTCCATGAGTTCCTCTTCGTACCCGTGGGACGTGGCCCCCTCCTGTTACTTTCCGTTCATCTTCGTGCTACGGATTAAGGTGATCGGGCGTGGTTATATGACGTTTGATTCGGGCCACTACCACAGCTCATGGAAGTTCTGATTTTATTACATTATGTCATTCTATTTGATTTCTATTCTGACTCTGTGTACACCCTCAATTGAACGTTATTGTGCAGGTAGGGTTTCGGCTAGGAGGATGCAACGGGTAGACAACGTGGCCTCATAGGGTTGTGATTAGTCTTTCCACTATGTTTCTTTAGTTCTTTAGTATTTTGATTTAGCGTTGACTTTTGGATTAGTGGCGCTTGTGCCTTGAGTTCTTTTCGATTTAGATGCATAGTTTTGTGGCCATTTGATTTGTTTGGTTGGGAGTTTGTCCCCTTTTGGATTTATGATTAGATTCGGTCTTTTAGACAACCTCATTTAGTGTTGTGAAGGTTTTTAGTTTCCACCCACTGAGATTTGTTTCCGCTAATGCGTTAGGGTTTAGCTTATGCGGTTTGTAGACGGGTCCACGGGTCGTACGCCGGTCCACCCGGGGTGGGGTGTGACAATCCATGGTGAACAACTCAACCAAAATCGATCTCATCATTTCTCGCATGATTCACAACCATAAAGAGACCTTAGAATGTGCACAAATCAACAACTAACAAGCCCCATGATCCACATCAATAATCTCAATTCTTCTAGGGAAAAAACGATGAAATGACAAACCTGAACACCACACAACATCGATGCACCAGATTTAACCACGATGATCATCATCACCAACATCAATTCAGAAGATTAAATCCATCATCCTAATCTCATGCACCTCAAACTCATGCTAACGATCAAGACAAAGGTAAAAGATTAAAAATCTAACCTTTAATGAACAAACCGAAGAGCACGATCACCAATAATCCGATCATGCCCAATTACGCTCTGAATCTTCCGCCCTAGCGTCGGGGAACATGAAAAACGGAAGGGGATGGACAATCTATCAGATTGACACCGATCACAAAACCTCAACTAAAGAAACGAGAAGAGGAGAGGATCATAGATCTTACCGACGTGAGGACGAAGATTCGACCGATGTCCCTCCGTTGCTCAATCTCAATGGTGCACCCTCCTCCTTGGCTGTTGCTGCTGATCGACAATCAAGTGGAGCGAAAGAGAGAGGGCGGGAAGCATGAGGTGAGGGAAAAAGAATGAGAAGAGAAGAAGTGGGAGTTATGTAATTGGGAATTGAAACCCCCAAATCTGCTTTTCCCAAATCACAAGAGCATGAGGGTCTTTTCCCCTTCCCATTAAATGAGATACAAATCTTAACTCTCATGGGATTTGAACTCAAATCCTCCACACACTCAAATGCAAAGTCGTCTCCTCCTCCGGTCGAGCTAACTGGTTTACTTGAAGTAAAACCAACCAAAAGAAAATAAAAACGACAGGGTTATCACAACCAAGGTGCGGCCAGGAGCAGCCAAGCCACCGAGCGGCCATGCTCGGGTGCTGGCAGCTTCCGCGGGCATCGACGCGCAGCCAGCGCCTCCCTGCGTGGCCAGACCATGCACGGGTAGCCCCAACGTGGTCATTGGTGGCCATCTTGGAATGAGCATCTACTGCTATGAGCCAACAAGTGTGCGAGAAGCCCCGACGCGAGCATTCTTGGCTACACGCTGGCAGCACCACCAATGAGCTCACATCCCGTCGTCCAACCCCGACCATGCATGGGCTTAGCCCAACTAACGAATGAGCCCAAGCCTAAAGGAAAATACAAGGGCATTCCTAGAGTATTCCTATAGAAAAGCGAAGGGCGGGATAGTAATTTCACAACTACCCCCTTCCAACTCTAGAAATAGAGCTCCTACCTCTCTCATTCAGGTACGCCTTCTTGACTTGGAAAACTCTCATATTCAAGCTCTCAGTTTTCATCATTTGGAGAAGAGTCTAACTTGAGCGTTAGAGTAGTATTCCCGGGGTACCAACCTCGGGTCTCTTTAACGTGAAATTTGCTGCGTGCACAGATAATGGGCAGAAGGCATAAGTGACGGGTTGTCGGCACAAGTGACGGAAAGAAGGAGCAAGTGATGAGCAGGAGGCGCAAGTGACGGCCGACAGGAGGCACAAGTGACGGCCGACAGGAGGCACTGGTTGTAGACAGGTGGCACTCGGAACATGTCCACGCCATCCCCTTCAGAAAGTGGTGATAACATTTGGTGCCGTATGTCGGAAATGCAACAAGAAGCTATGTTTCCAATAATCTCCAAGGCATAGACGCAAGAGGAAAAGGAGTCGCACAATCGACCTATCGACCTCCTGAGAACCATCATCTTGACAACCTTCCAACGAGAGAGAGCAACAAAGCAAAGCGAGAGGGAGCGCATTGCCACAAACGTACTACCCCATCAAGGACCTGGCGATGATGAGTCCGTCACCTGAGCATAACTCCAACAACTTGCAGAGTTATTTATTAATGGTGTCAACCAGGTCATGGCAACTCGTTACCCGAGTGTGCTCCTCACTATTTTGCTCTACTTAGTAGGCCGTAGGACCACCATAGCTGCGTCCTCCACCAAGTCATTCTGAGAGACGACCTATATCGAACCGCAGGACAAGCAAAAATGTCGGCGATCAAAGCTGTGTAGACATTCAAGCAGAGCAACACAAAGAGTGGCAAGAGAGGTCATACGCACGCCAAGAGCAAGATCGTCTTCCCCATCGGATGCGATTGACTCGATGAGTAACACTTTGAGTGAAGAAGATGACGACACCAACTCTTACAGGACTAGCAAGGGAAAGCGTCGACGTTCGCTGTCGCACCGATAAGGCAAGGGATCCTATTCATGAGTCTCAACCTTAAGGGATCGTAGGCCACGAATAAAAGAAAGGTGTGGGCAAACGACTCAACCTTTCACCAAGGAAGTCATGGAGGACTATTGTCCGGACCAAGTTCGACTCCCGTCCTTGGATTCCTATGACGGAACCGGAGATACGGTAGATCATCTCAACCACTATGAGATCCAAATGAGCCTACAAATCTTCTCAGATGGTCTAATGTGTAGAGCCTTCCCTGCAACGCTCAAGGGAGCGGCCAGAAGATGGTTTCATCAACTCCCGCCAAACCCCATCTCCAACTTTGAAGAATTTGGGGAGAAATTCATTGCATAATTCACCAGCTCCTCTGTCCTCACCAAGACCATTTCAAATCTATTCGATATTAAGCAAGAGACGGATGAGACCCTCTGAGACTTCATATCTCGATTCAGCAAAGCGTAAGTGGAAATCCCAGGGATGGAAAAAGATGTCGCCGTTGCGGCTATCATGACTGGGCTCCGGACCGAACCTTCAGGGATGATCTGCCAATGCACATGCTAAAAACATTTGATAAACTCCTCTAAAGAGCAAAAAGGTACATGGATTTAGAGTATTTGAACGACAACTTTCAAGGAGAAGCGAGTCACGAACTCAATGCTCGAGTCACTCAGGTTTATGAGACAACCAGCGAGGACTCCAGCTCAGCTACTCAGATAAGCCCCTGGGAAGCCAAAAAGTGGGGGGGGGGGGGGAGGCAAACAAGATGATCATTAGACCATCAAGAGTCGAAAGAGAGATCACAGTTGAAGCCATAGCTCGGAATCCTAGGAGTGGCATGTCAATCTAGAAGACATTTGTTATCACGTAGAATAAACACTCCATCAAGATGGATCTTCAAGCATTATTTTTTGACTAAATGTCTCATGTAATCTCTCAACGTGATAAATAAAATTAGAGTTTTTAAATTCTAGTTATGCACTGTGATAAATAAATTACTCGAGTCCATCACGATAAATCTACACCAAGCAAAATGTGCATCAAATAACTCTCGTGACAAATTTCACGATGAAGATCAAGTCCATAGCAGTTCGAAAACCTAATGGGCATTGTTATCGCCTGAAAATAAGCCAAGTTAAACACCACCGGCTTGAGAACCAGATCCAGACGGCCAGACTAAGGTAAACCGGTTTAAAAACTAAGCTAACTCTTGTTCAGCCTCTAGGATGAAGATGGATAACTCGCAGACCTGGAAGGATGAGCAAACCAAATCAGAGGGAAGCTCGAGGTGTGAAGCCCGAGACGACTACTCCGATGCTTAAGTAAGTAGGTGCTGAACCAGGAGAAGAATCAAGCTCAGAATGGAGAAAGAACGTCCGAAGTATGAAAAAAGAGATAAAAAATAAAAGGGGGAGCTCTATTTATAGGGGAAGAAGTTGGATATTTATGGTTATGCCTTTTGAACCTTCGAGAAGCCCGTGTGACTTGGCTGGAGCTCCGATTGATGAATGGTCAGTGACTATGTTCCTCTAAAAAGGCGGGGAACCTTCTGAGAAAGTTCAGGATTCCTGTCCCGGGAGACCGGGCTGATCATTCGGGCTGATCATCTGGGCTGATCACCCGAGCAGGTCTAGCCAAGGCCAGTTGGGCCGGCCTGAAAATGGTGAAGGACTCTGTCGGGCTGATCACTGGGGCAGGTCCTGCCTGGGAAGGATGTGGATTGAGCCTGGTTTCTTCCTTCCCGTCGAGCTGATCCGACGGGCTGATCACCCGAGCAATTCCCGTGAGGGAGAGAACCGAGTTAATTAAGCCGAATAGATATATCCTCGTGAACCCGGTTGCATCCCTTATCCTTTTGTCCACGTGTATAGGGGGAATTTCTCCATATATCATCAGCCCCCCAAGCTTATAATCCAAATGAAGTGTGGACTATGAACTTTGAAGTCGAGTCGGGCTCAACGGAGCCACGTGGATAAAAAGCTGAGGCAAATGTCTGAGAAGCCGACGGTGATGACTGAGGAGTCAACGATGACGACTAAGGTGCTGTAGGCGACGATTGAGGAGTCGACGTTGAGGACTAAGAAGCAGTAGGCGATGACTGAGGAGTTAACGGTGACGGCTAAGGAGCCGTAGGCAACGACTGAGGAGTTGACGGTGTAGGCGATGACTGTGGAGTCGACGGTAATGGCTAAGGTGCCATAAGACTGACTTGTAGAACGGACCCGACTTAGAAATCCACCATGGTAAAGAAGCTGACAATGCAGCGTTGGAGTCGGAGATCTGTCATGGCTCGAAAGCCAAAAAAGCACAGCTATGAAGCCTGATTACAATCACAGCTAGTTAACTAAGAAGGCGTAGCTATGAAGCCAGAGTATAGTCATGGCTCGGAAGTTGAGAAGACGTGGCTCTGAAGCTGGAAGACAATCTTGGGTTGGAAGCCAAGAATGCACGACTTTGTAGCCGGATTCATTCTAGCTCAGAAGCTAGAAAGCGCGACTTCAAAGTCGATAAGCGTGGCTCTGTAGCCGGATTCATTCTAACTCAGTAGCTGGAAAGCGCGACTTCAAAGTCGGTAAGCGGCTCTGTAGCCAGATTCATTCCAACTCAGTAGTTATAAAGTGCGACTTGAAAGTCGATAAGCGCGGTCTGCTGTGTCATGGCCTAGATGCTTGTGAAAGGTACACCATCTGTCAGCAGATCCCATGAAGACCTGCTCTCCTAGTGATGCGAGAGGAGTAGACGCCCTCCTCGGATGCTCAATCTTGTGGGGCCTTGAGTTAGATCTGTGTGATGTCTTGTCTGTATGGTGATCTCTCTACAGAGGAACATCATTGCTCACACCCCTTCCACAAGCCTTATGGTCCCTTGCCTTGGAGTCAATGGTTGCTCGGGCGTTGTTCTAATCTTCGAGGGTCATGTAAGCACATGCCCTCTATAATAGCTACTCAAAGTCGCTAGGTTTGCGGAGGGTGAGATCATCGAGGAAAGCGCCAGAGCACAATCTCGTCTAGATGGAGACCATGGCCATATAGTCGTTGAGGCCGGGAGTCTGAATGTAGACCTTATTGAAGCGGGCCATGAAATCCCTCAAGGATTTGTCTGGTCTCTATCGGATGCTGAACAGGCTAGGGGCTGTCCTAGAAAAAATGCAGGAGCTAGCAAACTGACCTATGAAGGCGTCCCTCAGCTATGAGAACATGGATACTGATCGAGGTGATAAAGAAGCAAACCACTGCCGGGAGGCCCCTTGAAAGTGGATAGAAAAGCACGGCACATGATGACGTCTTTCACTCCAAACAACTGCATCTTAACCTCAAAGTTGTTAATATGGTCCTCTGGGTCAGTAGATTCGTCGTATAGGTCCATCTTTGGCAATCTGAACCCTGTCGAAAAGGGTGCCTTGTGAATCTCTCGAGTGAAGGGTCCGGAGCGGCCAACTGCAGCAGCTTGATGAAGGGATTGTTACTCCACGTGGGTGTACGAGGCATCCTGGTCAGCACAGTCATCTCTCTCAGTCCGTAGGGTCAAAGGTCGCTGAGGATGATGAACCCTACCATGTTGCACACACTCCGGATGAATGGGAGAATCGTTATGCGCCATGTGCTCTAGCGTAGGGGTGATATTCGGGCTCTTACCAAGTAAAGTGGCCCTGGATCAAGCGGATTCAACTGCAGCACCTGCTAAGGCAGCTTGCTCGGGCAAAACATGCCCAGGCTGATCTCCGGTGATCTGCCCAGCAAGGGTGCCGGGTTCTGCCCGGCAAGGCTGTCGGGTTGGTCACCTCCCTGCCCGGGTGGGACAGCCCCGGGCAGATCATGTTGTACCTCGGGCAAAGAGAGCCGGAGACCTTGATTGAACATTCTTGGCTACTAAGCAAGGAGGTCATCTCAAATCTCAAGTAAAAGAGTTTTCACTCTTCTCTTGTTGGTGGATTATTGTGTTTGGGTTTGTTGTTCAACTCCAGTGCGTTGTCCAGTGCGAGTTGGGGAGGTAGACATGACTAATCGTCACTTTTTCATAGACGGCGCCAGATGTTATCGCTTAAAAATAAGCCAAGCTAAACATTACCGGCTTGAGAACCAGATCTAGACGTTCAGACCAAGGTAAACCAGTTCAACAAGCTAAGTCAACTCTTGTTCAGCCTCTAAGATGAAGATGGATGCAACTCACAGACCTGGAAGGATGAGCAAGCCACGTCAGAGGGAAGCCCGAGGTGTTAAGCCCGGGACGACCGCTTCGATGCATAAGTAAGCAGGTGCTAAACCAGGAGAAGAATCAAGCTCAGAACGGAGAAAGAACGTCAGAAGTATGAAAAAGGTGATAGACAATAAAAAAGGGAGAGTCCCTATTTATAGGAGAAGAAGTTGGATATTTACGGTTATGCCACTGAAACCTTCGAGAAGCCCGTGTGATTTGGATGAAGCTCCGATTGATGAACGGTAAGTGGCTATATATGTTCCTCTGGCAAGGCGGGGAACCTTCTGAGAAGATTCGGGATTCCTGTCTCTGGAGGCCGAGCTGATCACCCGAGCAGGTCTGTCTGGTCAACGCTAACTGGGCCGGCCTGAAAATAGTAAAGGACTCTGCTGGGCTGATCACCCGAGTAGGTTCTTCCTGGGAAGGATGTGTGTTATACCCGTGCCCTTATTTTGAATATAATTTATTATTTTATTATTTTTTATTATTATATTAATATTATGTTGGTATTAATATTTTAATGAGCGGAAGTGTTTCCGAACTTTCTAAGATCAAATTTTCCATTTTAAAGATCATGGTTGTGATGTGAGATCGAAATGTTGGTTTCGGTGCGATTTTAACTTTTTACCGTGAAAAGTGTAAAATAGTCATTTTGTGGAAACGACTTCGGAAAAATACGATTTTGATACCGTTGGGATCGTGATGAAAATAGAGATCATAGACTACCATATTTCTATGGTTTGAAGTAGTTGGATTTGATTTGGGACGTTTGGTACGACTTTTGGATTAAATTGTTTAAAGTTAAGATTTTACTATGGTTAAGCCTAGGTTAGTGTGTTAGTGGTTTTACTCCTTGTTTGGGATGCTGCCAGCACGTGAGGATAAGAAGAAGAGGGTTTTTGAAGCCCCTTTTGTTGACTTGACTAAGGCTAGTGGATGAAATAAAGGGATAAGTGAAGAATTGATTCATTTAATCTTGAGAAGCCACGTAGCATGGATTTTACACCTCCTGCTGCCCTTGTCTGTTGTTGATCAGCTAGTAAGGATAAAGCAAAGAAAAAGAAATCAGATCAGAAGAAGAGAAAGAGATACGGCAGAGGGAAAAGGAAAGAAGAAGAGGAAAAAACTAAGAGAAAACTTAAAGGATTCTCATCTCCTTACTTGTGTGCTTGAATAGAGAGCTTGTGGTTGATGTAAAGAGAACCATCACCATCATCTCAGGTTGTTTAAGGTAAGGAATTATTCTTGGTTTGATGCACTTTGGTGATAGATGGAAGACGAAGCATTAATAAAGCTTTATTATGTGCTTGTGATGGTTTTATGGATTTTTCAACTTGTAAATTTGTGTTTAGCTTGAAGTATGAGCATGAAAAGGACCTCCACATCCTGTCTTTATGTATTTTGATGTATAGAAACCTTTGGTTTAAGCTCTTGAGTGGTAAAATGGATTTAAGCATGATGAAAAATCTAGGTTAATGTTTACCATTGAATTTATGATTTTTCATGAGGTGAAATCTTGTAATTGGTGCTATGAGCTTGTGATAAAGGCTTGGATAAGTCATATGAGTATTTTAAAACATGTTTGAGGGATTGGGTTTGAGTTTTGATGAAGTTTGGTTCATTTTCGATCAAGGAATAAATCGATCAGTTCTGCAGATTGCAGCGGACGTCTGGGCGGTCGACCGGACGGACATCCAGCCGGTCGACCGGTCTCCTTGCAGATTGCCCTGTTCGTTTCTTGATGATTCATTTCCTTGTGGTTTAGTCCTAAGGACTTGGGAGATGACTTGTACATATGAATTAAGTTATTTGAGACTTGTTTAAGGGTTTTGATGACCCCTTGGAAGGATTGAAGGATTAATTATTGGTTTAAGGACCTTTATGTCATCTTAAGCATTTTAGTGAAAATGCTTTGTGCTTGTTACCAGGGATCGTCGGAGATCTTGTTGGTCGATTGAGGCTCCGTTAGGAGCTGGTCTTTCTGTATTTGGATCTTTCGTACTCAATCAGGTGAGTTGATATACAGGATTGACAGTACCTGAGTGTTTTGAAAGTATCTCTTGGTTTTACATATTCCTATCCAATTGATACTTTATCATGTTAGCATTTTTAGTTTTGAAATTGTCCATGATTGTTCATACTGAATTTATGACCGTTGGGTCTCGGTAGCTTCATTTGGTTTATATGGACTTTTTCATAATTATACTAGATGTTGCTTTTGGTCGTGGACCTGGCCTACAGGCTCTTGTGCCTTGAGGAGTTTTATGATTTTGATCTGGATGCGATTCACAAGTCCTTGGGGGGATTCTCTTCGGGAGAAACTAAGGCCACCTACGGGTGTCACAACGTCCTTAGGTCTTTCCATTCGCGACGGAGGAGCTAGGGCGGTTACCTCTTGATTGTACGGGTTCGCGGTAGCCATGCCAGACGGTATGTCAAGTAGGCGTTATTGGAATATCCTAGCTGAGTGACTCTTTTTATGTGGCATGATTCGGTTACATCCAGTATCGTTTTGTTGATGGATTTGTGGAGAGTATCTCTCTTGGATTTGGTTGGTATACCTTTTTATGTATCACCCTTTTTATGAGTACTAGGGAATGCATGCTTTTATGCGGACAAGGGATTTGCATGGCTTGGAAAGGGTTTTA
>JAOWBR010172095.1:0-11319 GCA_028571145.1 Dionaea muscipula
ATGAAAAGTGCATCCAGAATCCATTATCCATTCATTTACAGCAATGCACTGAGAAACATTTAACACTTCAGAGAAACTAAGAGAGGAACGCACTCACATTCACAGCATTTTCATTTTGTCTTTGGAAGTTGATCCTATGTGAACTTCAAGGTGGAGTATGTTGGTTTTTTGAGTGGGTTGCTCTTTGATGAAGTCCACATATGCTAATGGAAGGTATAAGGCCCAAATTCCTTTTAGGCCCAATGCAACCATAGTTGTGGATTAAATCATTGAGTCCATCAAATTCCAACCGGCCACTTGATTATTTCACATATCTCCTGATTTTTCCCTACTCTAATCATGGTTAACCAACCATGGTTTTCTTAACCTCTATTGATTCTCGTGTACCTGATTTTATATCAGATATGCTTGGATTTTCTTCTTATTCGGTCACATCTACATCTTCAGTCTTCTCTCTGGTTTTTCGTCTCCTTCTTTGGTGATTCCAGATCTACTCCTCTTCTCCTTTCAAGATTCATGAAGAGCTCATCCAGCTCTTGATTTCCTGACCGGTGATCCTTGGTGGTGGTCTCTCGGCTGTACGCGTTCATGGTGGTGGATCTTTTGGTGGCTGTCCCGTGGTGTTCGAGCCTTCCCGGGTCGCGATTTCCTTGGACTTGATCCACGCTAGTGTTCGTGTGTTCTTTGGAGGAGTTCTTGTGACCGATTGAGAAGATTGAGAGGTAAATCCGATGATGGTGAGTGTCATTGTCCAACCTGACCCCTTGACGGTATAATCCTTCCTCTCTTTTGTAGATCTAGAGATTATATCTCGGTGTTAGTGATTTGTTGAGTGTAATAATTTTTCTCAACTGATTTCATATGTATTTGGTTGTACATGATGGTTGATGTTTCGTACTCTTGATTTTCAGACTTAATAAAATTTCTATTACTAATTTTGTATTCAAGAGATGTTTAAATCATACGGTTATTACTCATGAACACCCAACATATATGTATATGTATAAATTAATAATATACATCTACTATAAGAATGAAAATTCTTTCCCTTAGAAATTTCTTTTCCTTTCAGAAACAAAAGCAGAGAGAAAGCTACTATAAGAATGTAAATTGAATTGTGTAAATTGAAATACATGACTTTAGCAGCATCACCGTGCTATCTAGAGAACTTGCACAATTCTTCAAAAAATTTATCATGTAAAACACTAAAAGGAGCTAGAGAGATCGGTAAGGCGGAATCTGAGAAAATGTTCATGACTAAACCAGTAAAACAAATAATCCATGGAGAAGTCCTTTTTGCATAAAATAATACTAATGTTATCGCTTGAAAATGAGCCAAGCGATATCACCTAAGGCTTGAGAACCGCTTCCGATTGCCGAAGCAGGAAAAACCGGTTCAACAAGCTGAGCCGACGCTGAATCGGCTCCGGGTATGAGGAAATCGACTCTTGGACCTAGAAAGACTAGCAAACCACGTTAGAGGGAAGCCGACGTTTTAAGCCCGGGACGACCGCTCTGATGCCTAAGTCAGCACACGAAAAGCAAGACGTGAAATCAAGCTTAACGTTCGAAGTCGAAAAAAGGCGATAGAAAATACCTAGGGGGTGCACCCCTATTTATTGGGGAGGAAGTTGGATATTTACGGTTATGCCACTGGGATCTTCGGGGAGCTCGTGCAGGCTGGCCGGAGCTCCGATTGATGAACGGTCAGTGGCTATGATCCCCAGGTGAGGCAGGGAATCTTCCTATAAAGTTCGGGGTGCCGGTCCCGGGAATGACCGAATTGACCCGGGAAGGCTGTGCGGAGCGGCAAGGGGGCATGCGGAGCAGCGACGGGCTGTGCGAAATAGCGGAGGGCTACGCGGGGTAGCAGAGGGCTGTTCAGAGCAGCAGAGGGCTATGCGGAGCGAGAGCGGGTTGCAGGGAACAACGGAAAGCTGCGCGGGAGCAGCGATGGGCTAATCAACCGGGCTGATCATGCCGGGCTGATCACCCGGGCGTCGCCCGGGCTGATCAAGCCCTGGCCAGCTGGGCTGGCCTGAAACTCCCAAGGGCTGGCCCTGGGCTGATCGCCCGGGCTGATCAAGCCTTGGCCAGCTGGGCTGGCCTGAATCTCCTAAGGGCTGGCCCCGGGCTGATTACCCGGGCTGATCACCCAAGGTGATCCGGCACCGAATCCGCCTGGTGCCGGTCCGAACGTCAATGTACGGCGAATCCGATCGCGTCTCCTGTCCTTTTGTCCACGTGTATAGGGTGAAATTTCCCCATATATCATGAAGCATAGCCTCTTGGCTTTCTACTCACTTAGAGGGATTCTTGGTTCTTGTGGTGAGGGTTTTGGGTGGCTTGGCGCCATGATAGTGTTTGGTCGTGGCAATGGTTAGGTACTGGCGCCATGGTTTGGTTTAGAGTTGTAGGGCTTGGAGAAGCTGGGTTTATTCCTCCTTTGACTTACGTCAAGGTTCCACTCTTATAACTTTGCTTGTTGGATGGCTTGAATGATGGTTCGTGGCTGAAACATCTTCACCATTCCTCTAACTTCTTCCTTTAAGCCGCCAACGAAGCTAGACACAAAGTAAGCTTCGTTTACAGTGGGATTCCTTTGTAACATCTGATAACGGAGCTCCTCAAACTTCTCTTTATAATCCTCTACTTTTCCTCTCTGCCAACACCGATTAAACTCCTCAAAAACATCAGTCATGTGTTCCTCACCAAAACGAGCCATAACTGTCACCTTGAACTCATCCCAATCAATCCTTCTACGGGTCTCAATATACCCATAAAACCAATTCTCCGCTTTCCCAGTTAAGCTCATAACAGCATACTCAACTCTTTTATCCCATGGAACATTCATTAAGGAAAAACACCGTTCAACCTTCCTAACCCATGAACGTGGGTTGGCGCCATCGAACGTTGGGAAATCCAATCTTGGGTAGTGGTGTCGCTGATGTTCCTCGTGAGGTGGTGGGTAGTATTGGTTTGGTGGAGGGTAATGAGAAGGGTTTTATGGTAGATAGGCCGGAGGTGGGTGGTTCATTGGTGGAGGAAACAGAGCTTCTCGGTGGGTTTGTGGACTGAGACGGTACCCTGTAGCTGAAATAGGGGCTTGAGATTGGTGATGGGGGTATGACGAATTGGGTGATAGTGAAATAGGGTTTGGCCTGGGTAATGGGGTCGGAACATTCCCCATTAAGCTGGGAGAGGAGTTAGGATTTGGGGGCAATGGGGGGTCGGTAATAGTCGAGGTATTACCGGGTTCAGGGGATTTACCTTTCTCCAAGTAGTGACCCATATCCTCTCTCCATTCTGCTCTCATCTCATCCTTGAGCTCATCGATTTTTCCCATCATCTTCTCCTCTGACTGGGCGAGAATTTCTTGAAACATGGTCTTTAGGGCATCCATGGTGACCTCCATCTCTACTAGAATCGAATCAGATGGATGAGTTTGCTTGTCGGATCTCGTGCGGACCATCAACAACAACGAAATCAGTAAAAGGTAGCTGGAACGTAGTGGAAGCTCTGATACGAAACTTGTAATGGACCCGATTATCCAGAGTAGTCTCGATGGCTATTTGAATCCTATTATGCGAAATAGGGGGACTCGACCGGAGTAGTCTCGACGGTGAGCATGAAAATGGAGGTGGAAGTGAGGCTTCTGGAGCTAATCTCAACGGAAGAATAGCTACTGCTAGCTAGAGCAACTGCTATGGCTACTGCTACTGAGGTAAAGGAAGAAGATAACTACTGCTACTGAGCTAAAGGAAGAAGATAACTATGGAGAAATTAGGTTTTCAATTCATTCTTCGATGCTTGCCGATTACAATTCTCAATCCTTATATAGGCTATGAATTTACGTAATAAAGGAAATTATATTAATCTCTGATTTAACACGTGTCTAGGGGACCAAGAATATTCTTCTGCCAAGAGTACGGTCCCTGACTATCTCTGTCCAATCAGCCTCATCGATATTTATCTTCTTCCACATAGGCTGATGGGCGTGGCGATGGCAAGTCAGGGCGATGCTACCTCTATGTGTGATGGTGGCAGGGAATGAAGGCGCTGACAATCTATGGCGGTAGTAGCTAGTTAGAGCTATGGCGTCGACTCCACTTATCTTTTAAGACTGAGCACCTAAGAGTGAGGTGAATGCTTGGATGTCTTCCTTAGGATGGAAGGAGGCGAAAGATGTGTCGAGGTACCCTGTATTGATCTTCTTCTGCTCAAAATGGTCAACCGTCGCCTCCGTTATTCTGGCAGCCCAACGCCATAGGGTATTTCCCATCATGGCGACACTAACCTCTATCTTTTCAATAGAGTCATGTCAGCTCCTTGAACTTGGCATGGGAGATCAGGGCATTATGGGAAGCATCAAGGAGTCGGAGGGCGTCGGAGAATCATAAGGGTTTAGTTGATACAAGAGACCGTCGTCCTGGAGCCTTCTTCCTTCAGGGGCTATCGCCACAGGGTTGCCGCCACGGGTAAGTATGCTACAAGGGGTCCATGACATCCCCTCCCCCTTAAGACTCAGCTTGTCCTCAAGCTGAAAATTCGAGGAACTATCTTGCAATAAAGGATTTATCCTCCCAAGTGGCCGACTCAGTTGATAGATTCTCCCACTCAATGAGCCATTATTCCACCTCTCGGCCTCGTCTTCTGATCTTTCGTGCATCTAAGACTGAAGAGGGTTGGATCATTAAGCTTCTTTCATTGTTTATTAGAGGGGGATCCAAAACTAGGGCGGTGCCTTCTCCTACCTTCCTCTTGAGTAGAGATACATGGAAGATAGGGTGTATGGAGGCAGATGAGGGCAATTCCAATTTATAAGCTATAGGTCCCACTGCAGCCAAGATCTTGTAAGGCTCATAATATCGTGCTGCAAGCTTCAAATTTTTCCTCAGGGCGAGAGATGTTTGCCGGTAGGGCTGCAGCTTGAGGAACACGAATTCTCCCTCTTTGAAGCTCTTCTCAGTTTGCCCCTTACCTACGTAATGCTTTTGTCTCTCCTGGGCCAGCTGGATATTTTCTCGTAAGGCCTTGTCAAGCCTTTCCCTAGCCACTGTTAAGTCTTCTACCGCCACCACAGATGTAAAAAGCCCTCTATCCCGATGTGACTGTAGCGGTGGATACCCATAGAGTGCTGCGAATGGGGTCATCTGAATACTCTGTTGATAGTTGGTGTTGTAACACCATTCTGCCATCACGATCTAGGTACTCCACCTCTTCGATCCTTGGAGGGTCATGGCCCTCAAATAATACTCTAAGCACCTGTTCACCCTTTCAGTCTGCCCATCTGACTGAGGATGATAAGCCTTTGACAAGTTCAGTTGAGCTCCATATAATATGAAAAGCTCTTGCCAAAACAGGCTAGTAAAAATCTTGTCCCGATCCGAGACCATCCTCTTCGGCACGCCGTGAAGCCTCACAACTTGATCCAAGAAGAGCTAGGCAACTCGTGGTGCCGTGAAAGGGTGGGATAACGCTATAAAGTGTGCATACTTAGTGAACCGGTCAACCACGACCAGTATACACTCCTTTCCCTGGGATCGTGGTAATCCCTCTATGACAGCATACTCAACTCTTTTATCCGACGAAACATTCATTAAGGAAAAATATCGTTCTGCCTTCCTAACCCATGAATGTGGGTTGGCGCCATCGAACGTTGGTGATACTCCTAGAAAAATCCCGGGGGCGGTCAGCGTCTAGGACCCTCCAAAGGTGATCATTAAAGTCTCAGTCCCATCGGAATGAGGCGGCTCCGACTGGCGGAGAGGACCAGGTCGGCTCGGGGGAGGGGTGAATGGTGATGAGGAGGTGATTCCGACACCCTCCAAGGAGGATGAACCTGTGGAGATCTGAGAAACCCTGTGACCTGAGATGGATGAGCAAACAGGTCAGAGGGTACCCCAGGGAATGACCCCGAGGAGACTGCTCCGATGCTTAAGTCAGCAAATGAAGAAGATTCCTGGTAGCTCCGACGTGCGAGGAGAGCCGGGAGATGTAGGAATGAGAGAGAAGGTCAGTCTAGCGTGGTTGGTCAAGAGAGCGAGAATCGCCGAATGGGCGTTCGCGTGCGGCCGAGGGAAGGCAAGGCCGAGTCGGGAAGCGGCAAGGATGCAAGGGTGGCCCGGGCAGAGATACCTGAGCAGGCGGAGGGAGGTGACCGGGCGAGGGGCCCGATCGGGCCTCCGGGCAGGTACTCCGAGCAGGTGGCCCGAGCAGGCGTCCCGGCGAGGGTCCCAGCCGATTAGAGAGGAAAGAGCTCTGGCCAAGGTGTGGTCAGCCCAAGAGGTCTGGAAATCGGATCACTAAAATTGAAGGGGTGAGGGGCTCTTTATAGGCAAGGGAGGAGAGAGAAAGTTGACTCGGTATCCGACTAGGCCCCCGACCAGGCAACCCGACCCGACAACCCGACCAGGTTAGGCCCGGGCAGGCTCCCCGAGCGGGCATCCCGAGCTGGCATCCCGGGCGTGCATCCCGAGCGGGCATCCCGAGCGGGCAGCACGGGCAGGCCTACTGGAGTGGTTTCGTGCGGTGAACTTCGGGAAGTCCGTTTGAGCTCGTTTGAACACCGATCGTCGAAAGGTTTGCGTCACGCGCTCGTGGAGAGATGGGGAATCATCCAGGATGGGTTTGGTCGAGTTTGGTCATGGTTGACCAGGGTTGACCGTGGTTGATCAAGGGCTCGGGCTCAGTCGGGTCAAGTCGAACGGTCCAATCTCGGACCCCTTGGCCACGTGTCCATAGGGGGAATTTCCCAGTATATCATCAGTCCCCCAACTTCGTAGTGCGAACGTAGCTCAGACTGCGAAGCTAAAAAACCAGTCAGCTCTAGCCTAGACTATGTGGGCAAAGTTCGAGCCAATCTGCTTGAACAGGCTAGCATGCAAAGTGGGGGTAGAGCGGTCTCCTGGCAGCCGGTTAGCCTAAGCTTTGGGTACCTATGCCGGTCTAAAGAAGGGGTCGGGGATGTTAAGCGAGATCGACAACCCAAAAGAACTCAATCGCTGCGTGGTCCATGTAATGAGTGGACAGAATTTACCCGGTAGGGAAGCGTGTGCCGACGAGTTCGTCTGAACGGGGCATGCGCCCGGAGGTTGACGCTAGGTTGATCCTTGCGTTCTGCAGGCCTGTAAAGATCACCAACATTTGGCGGCAGGTGGAATCCTTGTACCCCGTGAGCCTACAAATATTAGATATAGTCAATCTAATATGAAATCATTGATGAAAGCCATTGCTTACGACATTAGCTAAAGAGCCAGAAGCGTTCGGCTTTAAGAGGCCCGAAGTGTTGGCTGCGAAACCGGAGGTGACGGCTGACTAGCCGGAGATGACGGCTGAGGAGCCGGAGTTGACGGTTGAGGAGCCGGCGATGACGGCTAAGGAGCCGGAGAAAGTGGAGTGGGACATGGACACCTTGATTCTACTCTTGACATTTAACAACCTAGAGGTGGCAAACGGCCGAACGACCGGCGGGAATGATCCCCACTTTCTCAATCCCAACGGGAGTAATTCCACTATCACGAGAATTATGCGTTACAGACCCGACTTATGAACCTCTGTGCGGGGATGGACCCCGGGCCACAGGCAAAAAGTCGTCCGAGGCGGGACGGATCCGGCATACACGGGGAGAGAAAACATCCAAGGCAGGGCGGACCTGGCTTACATGGGGAAAAGAACGTCCAAGACAGCGCAAACTTGGCTTACATGGCGATGAGAATGGCTCGGAAGCCGGTGGGAGTGGTTTCTCAACCGTTGGTCACGAGAGATGGCCTGAGGTGTCATGTAGAGTGATCCTGAAATCAAAACGAACAACAATGATTGTTCGGTTGTGTAATGACTTAAAAACAGGAGTTATCCGTGACCGAACGGTCGAGAATTGTGGCCGACAGGATGTGAATGACCGATGGGCCGATAGTAATAAGAAGGTGCACACGGCCGAGTGATCGATGTTCAGATATCATAACGTCCCTGAGAGTTATAATAGCAGCGACCGAATGGTCGGTCTTCATAATCGAGGACCGAGAGCGAGAATAATCAATCAAATGACCGGCGAGCGGAATTCCCGACTTTTGAATGTATAGCGGCCATTTAGCGCTGGGTCAAGAATTTCGAGATATGTATATAGCAAGGGCGATTGTCGGGACAAACATGATAATCGTCGAGTTAGGAGCAGATAAAGGTCAATTATACCGATCGTAGTGACAGCGCCTTAAAGATTCGGAGGTTGCAACCGAGAAGCTGGAGATATAATTGCAACTGTGCAACCGAAAAAGGCAGAGAAGTTAATCTTGACTCCCACCGAGTTAAGAGCGGTGAGTGGCTGGACAGCCGGCGGGAATAGTCCCGACTTTGCCTCTAGGCAACCAAATGGTCAAGCCTAACTGACTGGTGAATCAAATGTATATATGTATATACATAGGGGCCGATTGGCCGAATGCTAGCAGTGAGAAGCCTGAAAGTAATAACGATTTAACAATTGGCAGGAATTGTCCCGACTTTGATAGTCAGCATTGATAATGGCTTAGAAGCCGATGAGAATGGCTGAAAAGCAGCTGCAGACGGTTGAGAAAACGGTGAGGATGGCTGAAAAGCCAATGGGAATGGCTGAGAAGCCGATGAGATAGAAGCAGTCGCTAGCTGACTGGTTGATCAATAATGGATGGGAAGTTGTAGGAAAGCCACAGCTGGCGAGTGCTATCCACCTACCGTGGAAGTGGACAAATCCTTTTCACCTTCCATGGCAGGATAACAATCGTTAGCTGGATGGGAATGGTCCCGATGTTTGTTGATCGGTGCAAGAGCGACCGAGGGTAGACGGATACCCTAGGCGTAATCGATCTGATGGTGATAAGGAAACTCTGGATCACAGTCACGACAGGTTCGTCTTAACGCAATCAGTATGAAGGAAACTCTATATCGCAGTCACGATAGGTTTGTCTTGACGTAATCGATGCGAAGGAAACTCTGGGTCGCAGTTGCGACAGGCCCTTCTCATATTATTCCACACTCGAATCGGTGGCGAGTCTTATATGCCCCGATACTGAGAGCCTCATATTACAGAAGTGTGAACTTCAGTGGCTGTGCTCGAGGAAAAGGCTGGATATGCTATATCGACGCTGTTGTGAGCGGATGGAGCAATCGCTTGCGACCTGAGACCTGTGCTATGTAGAAAACTTGTCAGCGGGGGCCCAAGGTTTTTAACCTCGTGGGGCACCTCCGACGCTCAAGTAAGTTCCAGATTTTATTAAAAATGCATGCAGATACATATAAGTAGCAGGGAAAGATAAAGAACGAAAGTACAAAAAAGGGACTCATCAAAGAGTCCTGCATGGCAGAGGCATGGAGGCGGCAGACGCCCTTGTGTGCTGTAGCAGTGGGGAGAGTAGCCTTCAGTCAGTCAGGGTCTGCTGGTCCGGCTGGGCTCTCATGGCTCTGCAATCTTCTGAGCTATGGCCGCATTCTTTGTGGAGCATGCACCATTTCTTTCTGCGGCGGCTCTGTCGGAATCCTGAGGGGCGCTGCTCCCAGAGACGTTGCTCATGGGTAAACTCCCTGAGGTCGTCGGAACCCATGAAGACCTGCTCTGTCGGTGGTGCCTGAGGAGTGTGCTCCTTCTGCCGACGGTCGGTCTCCTAGGGTCTTGAACGATGTCTCCGAGATCTTCTACTTCGGTGATGGCGTCTCTCGGGAGAGTTGTCGTTGTCATCCTCACTGGATCCTCGGCGATGTCGGACTCTGGAGTCGGAAGTCACACGGACTTTGGTCTGATCCTCCAGAGCCATGAAGCGGCGTGCTCTCTGGAGCAGTTCGTCAAAACTGCGTGGCGGTCGGAGAGTGAGGTCATCGAGGAAGACTCCTGAACACGATCCTGTCAAGACGGCAATCATCGCCAGCTCGCTGCTGAGCCCCGGGATCTGGATGTATGCTCTGCTGAATCTTGCCATGAAATCTCTCAGGGGCTCATTGGTCTACTGTTTGATGCTGAACAGGCTGGAAGCGGCCCGAGAGGGGGTGCAAGAACTAGCAAACTGTCTCACGAAGGCCTCTCTCAGCTGGAAGAATCGTGAGATCGACTGCGACGTCAAGGAGGCGTACCACTGGCGGGCAGCTCCATTCAAAGTAGCCGGGAAGGAATGGCACATGATGGCATCATCCACACTGAACAGCTGCATCCTGATCTCAAAGCTTCTCACATGATCCTCTGGATCGGTGGAACCGTCATACTGCTCAAAATGTAGCAGCCTGAAGCTGCTCGAGATTGGCACATCGTGAACTGCCTGTGTGAATGGTCCCAACATGGGTCGGTTCGACACTATCGTCTGCTGATGGATCAGGGGCTCCGTGGTGGTAGACGGTCGAGTCTCTCCTTCCTCCCCCGCATCAGCTGCGGGAGTGGTCTGGCAGTCCCCCAAGTCCCCCAGACGAGGATTTCTGCTAGACTGCCCATGCTGGAGATGGACTGGAAATCGGTCGTCAGTCTGATACTGTTGCGGGGCAGATCCGGCTAAAGGAGGATCCGGATGGACGGAAGGAGTCTGCCCGTCAACAGCGGCAGGCTCAACTGCACACGGAGGAAATCTCCTCCGAAACTCTGTCTCGAAAATCGTCATCATCGAATCCATCAACCGCATGAGCTCTTCATGAGTGAGAGGGCTATTTTTATGTTTGGGCTTGTGGACGAGGGGAATCTCCAACGTCGTCAGCGTGATCGACGGGAGCGGGATAGTTCTCACAAGAGCGAGGAAGGTTGGTCCTAGAACAGGTTTGAATCCCCATGGCCTGACTTGTTCGGTCGTTTCCCACGGACGGAACCAAATGATACTCCTGGAAAATTCCCGGGGGCGGTCAGCGCCTAGGACCCTCCAGAAGTGATCATCAAAGTCACGGTCGGATCGGGATGAGGCGGCTCCAGCTGGCGGAGAGCACCCGGTCGGTTCGGAGGAGGGGTGAATTGTGATGAGGAGGTGATTCCGACCCACTCCAAGGAGGATGAACCTGTGGACATATGAGAAAGCCTGGGACCTGAGATGGATGAGCAAACAGGTCAGAGGGTATCCCAGGGAATGACCTCAGGGAGATCGCTCCGATGCGTAAGTCAGTAAATGAAGAAAATGCCTGGTAGCTCCTGCATGCTAAGAGAGCCGGGAGATGCAGGAATGAGAGAGAAGGTCAGTCTAGCGTGGTTGGTCAAGAGGATGAGAATCGCCGAATGGGCGTTTGCTGATGAGAAATCTGGAAGCGAAAACAATCTCTCAACCTCACTGAATCAATGAATCGAGCACAATCACAAAGCAACACTCAAAGAAGAACAAAGGAGAA
>JAOWBR010172106.1:0-11319 GCA_028571145.1 Dionaea muscipula
GTTTTAAAATTTTGAAACCGAACCAAACCGGTAAACCAACGGTTTGTAAAATTAGAAACCGAACCGATAAAAAAAAAAACCATTAAACCACCGGTCCGGTGCGGTTTGACGGTTTTTCTGCACACCCCAGATATAAAAATATTTTAGTCAAAATTTATAATTTTTATGTGGATCAAAACAAGCTTAATATTGATATAAATTTTTTTATTAAACATACACGAACTATTTTTATAAAAAAATAAAACTATAAAAGAGTTTATCGTGCGAACGGCACCGGTTACCTCTGTATACGTTATATATCTACCGTTTTGTTTATCATTTTCGATGGCTTACGGGATTTGTTTACTATTTTCGGTATTTGTTTACTTTTTACGGTAGATATTTACCTGATTTGTTTACCATTTTCTGTATATATCTATTGTTTATATGTTATTATATATATACGATTTGATACTCCATTTTAAGTTTATTGTTTTATTATTATTATATATATTATTATTTAATTTTATCATGTGAAATTAAATAATAACATTAATTATTACTATTGTTGACTGAAAATAGAAGTTATTTTTTTACATTTTATTATTATTAATATCAATAATTATCTATAATTACAAATCTATTTTATAGCGATCTACATTTAAAAAAAATTAAAATTAAACAATTGCACAATTGCATTGATAATGGTTATGTACATTACAAATGAATAGTCCCTTCAAATGCGGACATCCTTTTTTCAATAATAAAGTGGACTTTTTTGGACCATTGGATCTACAAATCAAAGGTCAGGATTCAATCTCAGATGAACAGTGCATTTTCTCATTATTCACCCACTATCAACAATACTCAATCTCAGTATGTCCCAAATTCAATGGCCTATAAAAATTCACTCTTACTATTTTAAAGAGGGCATTTTATTTGAAACTAATCCTACAAATGAATACTATTGATGAACACCAAATAATCCGCATGGAAGACAAAACCAAACAAAACTAGTGATACGACTATAAGGATAAAATTGGATTTTTTTTTTTGATACAGCTATAAAGATAAAACACCTGGTGTGACACCCATATTTATGATATGTGTTTTGAGATGTTTTAAAACGATTCGAAACGGTGGATGCGTTTAAAATGTGTTTTTAAGGGTGTATGAAAGAAATCATCAAAAAAATAACGGAAAGGACTCCATCCAATTGTTTTTCAGGCCGATTTGGGATGATTTTGACACTGTATTAGACCTATCGGATTCGAAATGATTTGAAATGATCAAAATTATCGAATATACTCAAGATATATTTTTACGTGTGTAAAAAACCCCTACCGAAAACCGAGAGGTTAATACATTAACCCTAAGAAGAAGAAAAAAGGCGAAAAAAGAAAAACCCTAACCCGAGTGATATCGAGGGAAATATCCCCTGGGGACACGTGGACAAAGGGTCCGAGATCGGACCGTCCGACCTGACTCCACTAAACCGAGCCCACGGTCAAACCCGATCAACCCCGGTCAAACCCGACCGAACCCATCCCGGAAGATTCTCCATCTCGCCAAAAGCGCGTGGACGTTGACCGTTCGTCAATCAGAGCTCAAACGAGCTCAAACGGGCTCTCCAAAATTCCTAGTGCAAAACGGTTTGCCTGCCCAGTATGGCCTGCCCGGCAGTGCCTACCCGGCGTGCTTGCCCGGCCACCCACCCGACCATCGGCCCAACCCGATCTCCATGCCTATAAATAGGCATTCACCCCTTCATTTCCACATCTTGACTTCTCTGACCACCGTGGCCAACCTTGCCTGCTCGGTCTTCCTTGCCCGGAGCCTGCTCGGTATTTGCCTACCCGGTAGTACCTGCCCGACCTGACCGGCCTCCTCGGCCTACCCGGGCACCTTGCCTGCCCGGCACTCCCTCACCTCTCCTGCCCGGCCACATTGCCTGCCCCAGTCACCTCGCATGCCCGACCACCTCGCTTGCTCGGCCATCTTGCGTACCTGACCACCTCGTCTTTCCAACAGTGCTTTCCCAACCTCCTTGACCTGCCCGACCTCCTTGACCTGCCCGACCTCCTTGGCCTGCCCGACATCTGCCAGCCCAGCTAGCCTTGGCCATTTTCCAACGCCCGCGCGGGGATTCTCGCCCTCTTATCCATTTTCCGGCGTGCCTCCCTCGACCGAACGTCTGCGCGGCGATTCTCGCCCTCTTGTCCATCCCGCCTGACTGATCTCTCTCCCTTTGCATTTCTCGCTTCTCCTCACACACAGAAGCTACCGGTCATTTTAGGCACGTTCTGACTTAAGCACCGGAGCAGTTTCCCCGGGGCCACATCCTGGGGTACCCTCTGATGTCGTTTGCTCTTGCCCTATGAGGTTCTCTTTCTTGGAGCGGATCGAAATCACTTCCAGATCACCTTTCACTCCTCTCCCGAGCCGAACGGGTTCATTCCGTCGGTCGGAGTCGCCTCACCCCGATCGGACCCGGGCTTTGATGATCGCCTCTGGAGGGTCTTAGGTGCCGACCGCCCCCAAGATTTTTCCAGAAGAATCATTTGGCGCCGTCTATGGAAAACGACCGAATAAGTCACGTCGTGGTGATTCCAACCTGTTCTAAATCCAACCTTCTTCGTTCTCGTGAGAACTCTCCCACTCCCGTCGATCACACAAACGACGTTGGAGATTCCTCTCGTCTACAAGCCCAAACATAAAATGATTCAGTCACTCGAGGAGAGTCCACGCAGATGATGACTGTGATGATAGTGAGTGTCATGGCAGAGATTCAGAAGAGATTACCTCCACAGGCACTTGAGCCTGCAGCTGTTGACAGGCAAACTCCTCCCATCTATCCGGATCTTCCTCCGACGAAGGTGGACAATGGCAAGTCTACTTTGATCGGATCTGCCCCGGAGCAGCACCAGACCGACGACCGACGACCTGTCCATCTCCAGCGTGGGCAGTCTAGCAGACATCCTTGTCTGGGGGACTTGGGGGACCGCCATACCACTCTCACGGCTGATGCGGAAGATGAGAAAAAGACTCGATCGTTTAACCCCACGGAGCCCTTGATCCATCAGTGGGAGACGGTGACGAACCGACCTTTGCTGGGTCCATTCACCCAGGAAGTTCATGATGTGTCATTCTTGAAGAGTCTCAGGCTGCCACATTTTGAACAGTTCGATGGTTCCAGCGATCTGGAGGATCATGTGAGCAGCTTTGAAATCAAGATGCAGCTGTTCAGCGTGGATGATGCCGTAATGTGTCGTGCCTTCCCGGTCACATTCAAAGGAGCTGCCCGCCAGTGGTACGCCTCCTTGGCGCCGTAATCGATCTCACAGTTCTCCCAATTGAGGGAGGCCTTCGTAAGACAGTTTGCCAGTTCTTGCACCCCATCTCGCGCCGCTCCCAACCTGTTCAAACTCAGATAGCGACCCGATGAGCCCCTGAGAGATTTCATGGCTAGATTCAACAGGACGCACATCCAGATCCCAGGACTCAGCAACGAGCTGGCGACGACCGCCGTCCTGACGGGATTGCGTTTTGGGATCTTCCTCGACGATCGCACTCTCAGACAGCCACGCAGTTTCAATGAACTGCTTCAGAGAGCACGCAGCTTCATGGCTTTAGAGGACCAGACCAGAGCCCGGATGACTTCAGACTCCAGAGTCAGACATCGCCGAGAGTCCAGTGAGGACGACAGTGACAGATATCCCGAGAGACGCCACCGTAGAGGCAAGAGATCTCGGCAACGTCGCTCAAGGTCCCACAGGATTGACCATCCGTGGGAGGACCTCACTCCTCAGGCACCAACAAAACAGATCTTCATGGGATCCGCTGATCTCATGGAATTCACTCATGAGCAAAGCCGTTGGGAGCTTGCCCAGCAGCAACACCCTCAAGAGATCGATGGACCGACAGTGGCAGAAGATGGTGCATGCTTCACAAGGAGTGCAGACACAACACAGAAGACTGCAGGGTGCTGAAGAGACAGGATGACCAGATAGCCAGAGATGAGCAGTCTGGCCCTCGCACACGTCCTCCTGAGGACACTTCCAGGTCATCCTCTCCATATAGGGAAATTGATGATAGGTCCTCGCCCCCCGCCAAGAGAGACCGCGGCAGAAACTCCAATCCTGCCTCTTGGCATGGGAGGCATTTTGTCGTACGCAGAAGGATTTCAAATCCGGAGAACCTGATCATCAACTGACATCAGCAACCGTTCACCTAAAGGACGGTCACTAGAGGCCCCATCCCATGGCAATCACAGGCGTCCGCCGCCTCCAGGCCTCTATCATGCAGGACTCACTAACGAGTCCCTCTTTTGTATTTTTTACTTTCCTTCTTCCTGTTACCCACATGTATTTGCTTGCATTTCAATAAAATCTGAGACTTACTTGAGCGTTGGAGGGGCCCCCCAAGGTTAAACACCTTAGCTCCCCGCTGACAAGTTTGCTATGTAGCACAGGTCTCAGGACGTAAGCAATGGCTCCATCCGCTCACACCAGCGTCGATGTTGCATGTCCAACCCCTGCCTCAAACACGGCCGTCGAAGTTCACACTTCCACAACATGAGGCTCTCGGTGATATTCGCTCACCCTTTTACTTCTTCGCTCCTTCCTCTCTTCTCTCACAGAAGATAACAACATAGGGAACACAACGGAATAAGAATTTTCCCTTCGCGGAGTAAAGCCAACCAGATCCGTTCTTCACCTGCTGACCCTAGGGGGGACGGATCCGTCTCGCAATAGAATAGAAGTCGGCTCTCGCCCGCATTTCTGTCCCAGTGGTCTAGATGGGATGACCCGGAGCCTTCGGGCCAGGTACATTTCCGTCACTGAGTCGGGTCCGCTCCGCAGGAAAAAATCTCACCTCAGCTACATCCCATTAAGAGCTTATTCGCCTGATCGTCCCGCAGTGAATGTAAGTCGTCCTCTTGACGCATTTCTATCTCACTGATCCTGGATGGGGGACCTAGAGCCCTCGGACCAGGAAAACTCTGCCACTGAGTCGGGTACGCCGCTTTAACGATTTCAATATCAAGTACAGGTCTCAGATGGTGCAGGCTGGATTAATCCGCTCCTGACAACATTAATTTCACGACCCGTATCCCGACCTAACCACCAGACGTCGCCAGGAAGATAAAGGGTACTTTCATGTTTCGAATCAGGTCTATGACAACTTACCCTCTGCTTCTCTCTCTCCTTTTAACAGGTGACATTATGCGAGAAGCAGAGGCAAAGTGAGGATTTTCCCTTGCAAGGTAAAACCAACCGGATCCGCCTCTTCCTCTGTGGCATTCCATAGGGAAAGCGGATCCATCTCGCATGGGTATGAGTCGGCCTCCTGCACCCCGAAACCCTCACTAATAGTACCAGGGGGACCTGTAGTTCCACGCCAGGGGAACCATGCTATAGTGAGTCGAGTCCGCTCAGTAGAAAAAATCCTACCTCCGTCTAGCCCTTCGTAAGAAGGCGACTCTTACTTTCTCCTTCTAGGCATATTTGCTTACTCTGCTTTGCGTGCGGTTGTTCGTTCATGTGATTAAAGGAACACAGGACACCTTAGCTCACCCGTTCTCTTCAACGGCTCTCACCTCTTTGCAGGTTGGGTCCATCCCGCCTCGGAGTGTGCACCACATTTCCCTCACCTCCTTGCAGGCTGGGTTCATCCCTTCTCAGAGTGTGTACCTGTGGTTTGGGGACGCCCTCCACGGAGGAGTTTCGAAGTATTCCGGGCTTGTCTCGAGGAGGTTTGGAGATTTAGAGGATCACAATCGGCCACCGAGCCGTATCCAGAGAAGTTTAGGAGGATCAGTCGCACACTCACGCCGGGACCATTCCCGTCCAGCTGACGATTATTATCCTGCCATGGAAGGTGAAAGGATTTATCCACTTCCACGATAGGTGGATAGCACTTGCCAGTTGTGGCTCCTCTACAACTTCACATCCATTATTGATCAACCAGTCAGCCAGTGACTGCGCCTATCTCATCAGTTTCTCAGCCGACACCGCCGCCGATCATCAAAGTCGGGGTGATACCCACCGACTGTTCAGTCATTGTTATTCAGGCTTCTCAACGCCTGCCTTCGGTCGATCGGCCCCTACATATATGTTTTCTCTTTACTCGCTAATCAGTTAGGCTTGACCATTTGGTCGCCAATAAACAAAGTCGGGACCATTCCCGTCGGCTGTTCGCCCGTTTGCCGCTTCTAACTCATCGGTCGCCATGATCAACCTCTCAGCCGCCATATTCGGCCTCCCAACCATTTCTACGACCATTCGACCGTAGTGATATTTTCAGCTTCTCAATCGCAGCCTCTGGATTCTTAACACGGGAATATTATTATGATCAGCCCTTATCTGTTTTTAGCTTAATAACTTCCAAGTCTATCCCTGCGGTCGCCCTTATTGTATATATTTCGGAATTCTCGACCCGACATTACATGGTCGCTATTCACTTAAAAGTCAGAAATTCCGCCCATCAGTCATTCGACCGAGTATTTATCTTTGGTCGCTCAACTTCTAATATGAACTCATCGACCACGACCCATTCTCGGTCATCGATTATGAAGAACGACCATTCGGTTACTGTAATTATAATTTTCAGGGATGTTGTGACGTCTGAGCATCGACCCCTCGACCGTCATTATAAGCACTTATTATTATCGGCCGGTCGATCACTTCCATTCCATCGGCTATCAATCTCGACCGTTCGGTCATGGGTAACTCCTATTTTTAGGTTATTACATTGCCTAACAATCATTATTGTATGTTTTAATTTCAGGATCACTATACTCGACTTCTCAGTCGTCATCTCCGGCTCCTCAGCCGACGCTTTGGGCCTCTCAAAGCCAATTACTCCCAGCTCTTCAGCCGATGTCATAAGTGCTGGTTTTCATCAACGACTTTACTTTGGACTAATTATGTCCGATATTTATAGGCGCACGAGACGCAAGGATACCGCTTGACGCCAAATGTTGGTGATTCTTACAGGCCCGAAGGACGCAAGGATCCACCTAGCGTCAACCTCCTGGCGCATGTCTAGTTCAGACATACTCCTCGGCAAGCGCATCCCCACTGGTTAAATTATGCCCACTCATTGCATGGACCACACGGCGATAGAGTTCACTCGGGTTGTCGACCCAGCTCGACATCCCCGGCCCCTTCTTTCAGACCAGCACCGGTATCCAAAGCTCAGACTAACCGGCTGTCAGAAGACCGCTCTACCCCTTTTGCATGCCAGCCTGCTCAGGCAGATTGGTTTGGACTTTGCCCACTTATTCTAGGTCAGGGCTGACTAGTTTTCTAACTTCGCAGTCCAAACTACGTTCGCACTACGAACTTGGGGGACTGATGATATAGGGGGATTTTCCCCTATAGACACATGGTCAAAGGGTCCGAGATTGGACTGTCCGGCCTGACCTGACTGAACCCGAGACCTTAGTCAAGCCATGGTCGAATCCGGTCAACCCCAGTTAACCCCGACCAAACTAGACCGAACCCATCCTAGAAGATTCCCCATCCTGGCACGGGCGCGTGGGCACAAACCGTTAGTCAATCGGAACTAAAACAAACTCAAACGGGCCTTTCGAAGTTCCCAATGCAAAACCACTCAAGGAGCCTTGCCTGGGCTGCTTCCTCGGGATCCTTGTCCGGGTTGCTTGCCCGGGAGCCCTGCCCGGGCTGCTTGCTCGGGCTCCTTGTTTGGTCTTCTCTCACTTCCCTTGCCTATAAATAGGACTCCACTCCCTCATTTTTCGGGATCCGATCCTGGATTGACCACACCTTGGCCGGACCACTCCCCTCCCTTGCTCAGGTGACCTGCTCGGGAACCTTGCCCGGCCCCTTGCCCGAAGGACTTGCCCGGGTTGCTCGCCCGGGTTGCTTGGCTGGGCTTCCCTCCAGCCTTGCCCGGGCCACCTGCCCGGGACTCTCCCGAGCCATCCCTTGATCTTACCCGGGAGCCCTACCCGGGCCCTTGCATCCCTAGCCATTTCCTGACTCGGCCTCACTCAGCCCAGTCTTGCTTCGCTCGGCCTCGCTTTCCCTCGGCCATATGAGAACGCCCGCTCGGCGATTCTCGCCCTCTGACCAACCCCGTTTAGCTGTTCTCTCTCTCATTCCTGCATCTTCCAGTTCTCCTCGCACGCGGGAGCTTCCGGTCATTTTGGACATCTGCTGACTTAAGCATCGGAGCGGTCTCCCCGGGAGTAACCTCTGACCTATTTGCTCATCCCTCTTAGGTCTGCAGGTTCACTCACTTTACAGCGGGTCAGAATCACCTCCGGATCACCTTTCACTCCTCTCCCAAGCCAATCGGGTCCACTCCGCCGGCCGGAGCCACCTCATCCCGATCAGACCGAGACTTTGATGATCGCCTCTGGAGGGTCCTAGGTGTTGACCGCCCCGTGATTTTTCCAGGAGTATCAGTAGGGATATTAATCCCCATCGGTGGGTTGATTGTTCTTGTGATGGTGTCGATTCATGATTTTTGCATGAGGGTTTGATCCGTTGTTGTCGAGTTTGTTTTGAGATTGTTAGGTTTGTTCTAGTTTCGTCGATTGGCTTATTTTTCGTATGAATTGTGTTGGGACATGTTTGTAGCATGATTAGGTGTGTTTTAGAGCATGTTTTTTGGGCATTTGGGCGTTGGATCGAGTAGAGTTTTGGTTTGGGTTTCGACTGCTCAAAATTTCGATTTTGCAGAAGTTCCCGTGCGAGGGACGTCTCCGAGGACGTCTCCAAAAATCTCTGCCACGATTTGTCATTTTCTCCGAAGACGTCCCTTGAGTGTTGTTTTGCCCATTTTGATTCCAGAGCTTGTGTTTGAGTCTCAGATCATTCTAGCATGATAGATAGGCATCCTAGGGAGTTCTTTAAGGGATTCTTTTGTTGTGATTTCATAGATAGTATTGATGAGGCGATGTTAGTGATTTTGTTTTGTGGTTGACTCCTTTAGGAGAGGACGTATTTGTGTACAGTGTTTCGTAACCCAACGATTGCTTGACTTGTGGAACTTGGCATATCCAGGTGAGGGGTGTACACACTTCCTTCCCTTCTCACATTCTCCTTGATCCTTGTGTGTTTGAGTACCTCTTCCTATGTTGTATGTCGTTCATGCTCTGCAAATGTGTTGTTTCCATCCACACTCGCTTGTTGTATGTTTTCATGCTGTGGTTGAGATATTTTTATTGTTGACTACCCGCATGATTTTGCTAAATGACGTGTTGTTTACCATTGGGTGACATGAGTGTGGACTTGGTGAGGTATGACCCATTTGAGGATTTGAGAGGGAAATGGTTTAAACATGAGAATAAGGGGATGTGATAACATCCTAACGGGGAATGGTGTTGTGTTCCTCTGAGTTGAGTTATAGGTCCGGGGATTACATTCTTTTAAGTGACCTCGTCCACACGGGTGAAACATTCTGCGTGACACAACGTCCTTAGGGATTTCAATGATCATGGATGACCCGGACGATACCTCCATGGTTGTACGAACTATCGGCCGCCATGTAGTTCTACACGCCACGGAGGGTTAGGACCCAAGATCGTGTTTGTTGATGGCATGTGAGAATATGAATGGTTACAAACTTGTTGTATACTGAGATGAGATGGTTACGGGATGAGTGGTGTGGAGAGATACGAGACTTGAGTGCTTGTTGGTTGATCCTTTTGTCTTGATTTATGTGATGTTGTCTCGTGTCATTTATTTCATCCCCGCTGTTGTTTCTGCGTGACATGTTTGTGTATTGTGACGGTATGCTTTCTTTGCCTTTCATGAGATATCTTATTGTACTCTGCCGTCACATCTTTCTTATTCTGTTCCATGAGTAGCATCTGGTAACCGTGGTGGATGGTCCCCTCCTGTTTTACCCCGGTCACCTCCGTGCTACGGGTTAGGGTGGTCGGGACACTACTTACGTTCAATATGGACCGTCCTCACTACCTCATGGAACCCCTGAGCTTATGTTCCCTTTATCTAGCATGAATTCGTTCTATTTTAACCCAGTGTACACCACCGGAAAATATGTTATGCAGGTGATTGAGTTGAGAGCTAGGAGGATGCGGCGGGGAGACGGCGCGCCTCTTAGGGATTAATCTGTCATTTCCTTTGTTTAGCACATTTGTTTGGGTAGTACTCTTGGGAATTTAGGATTTGATATGAGATGTTTTGATTTGGTTTGAGAACTCTTAGACTTCCGCATGATTTTAACTCTGGACTTGGTTTTCCATTGCTTGAGGTTGAGACTTTGTTGATATTCTTGTTTCACCCACGTGAGTTGTTTTCAGACCATTGGTCCTTTTGTTGGAGTCCCCTTGTCGAGTATCTCTTTATGTTAGTTCTTGGTTGTTTGGACCGTTGGTTTGGTTGGGGTTTTGGCTTATGCAGTCCGTGATGGGGGTTCATGGGGCGTACGCCGGTCCACCCGGGGTGGGGTGTGATAACTCAGTTTTGTCATTCGGGTCCCACATCATTTTGGTCTTCAAGTTAGCCAAAAATCAACCCGGAAAACCTATATTTCCAACTATCCCCCACATGAATGAAATTGGGATATACACACGACACGAAGTACAAGGCTGACTTCGAGAAAAAATCGCCGTGAAGAAGTTCTGCATCGGGATAGGTAGCTTTGGCTATGAACCTTCCTTAGTGAAAACCCATCATGTCTCCTGGTAGTCCAGTCAAGCGCGATGTCCTTGAACTATCCTGCCATGGTGTAAACTAAGTAAATGAATCTCACACAAAAACTCCTTTTGTCCCAGTTTTACGTTCTCACGGGTGTGTCCCATAGGCCATGGACATCGCCTGGTCTCATGAGTGTGTAAAGGATCTAGCCTCCATAGATCCTCTTTGAAGCGGCCCCACTTCACACTCACATAGGTGACTCTTATTATAGGGTATTTCTGTTAGAATTTTATCCTAAAGACATACTATAATAAAACATTGTTTATTATGAATAAATAAGAATGTTTTATGAAAATCATTTTATAACAATTTGAATGCATTTTTACATTAGTCCATTTATTCTATTCTAAATGACTTGGTATGTAGAGTATAGCTTACATAAGGAAGACCTTTCATTGGAAGGAATAGAGTATAAGTTTATGTTCACAGTCAGCAGATGGATCTGGACAGTCCATCGGTACGACTGTAGTACGAGATGTTTAAGTAGGTCTGTCTTGACTACAGAAAACGATATAGACTTGGTCTATAGTTTCAACTTATCTGTGCTAGTACACTTTGTGTGTATTGATCGGACCAGTTTATTTATTGTTTTGGACTGACATACTAAACAATAAATAATAAAGTATTATTTGGATACTACGTGAGC